>CAVNYN010242406.1:0-56327 GCA_963692815.1 Nyctanthes arbor-tristis | reverse complement strand
ATTTACCGAACACTACCGGATCAAAAAAAAAAAAAAAAAAAAACGTCCGCTAGTCACATCTCCGCAACCAAGTGACCATTTGACTTTTACCATCCCAGTGAACTGGTACAACATTTACTGCAGCCATTGTAAGATAATAAGAAATCTCGAGCCCAGGCAATCGCAACCTCCTACCAACTCCACCCACCCACATTTTCCTAACATCATACCCATATATACAAGCCATTGGTTAAAGCCTATTCGCCACTTCCTCTTTCTTCACATAACCACACACGCATTTTGATTCGAATTTGCGTAAAAGAAACAAACCAGAATGGCGTACGAGGGAATTCTACTTGGAATGGGGAATCCACTCTTGGATATTTCAGCTGTCGTGGATGAAGAATTCTTGGCCAAGTACTTGCTTTGTTTCCCCTTAAATTCTCTGCTCTGTATGCATCTTGCGCACGCATTTGTGTATATTTGTAAATACATGAGTTTTGGCAGCTGAGATCTGCGTTTTTCCATAGTTTTTGTTTGGTGTCGTTTGATTTCACAGATCTGTATAGCTATGAAAGTTTAGTGTGCGTGTCGGTGGTGTTGTTGGTTGTTAAGAGGCTTCTCTGATGTGTTTATATTGTAGATCTCGGATTTGATATTCATGATTCAACTTTTTAGATTAAATTGAACCCCAAAGGAGTTAGATTTGTAAATTTTTGAGATCGGAAGACAGGTATGATATTAAGTTGAATAATGCTATTCTTGCCGAGGAAAAACACGTGCCAATGTAAGTGATTTCTTTCAATTTAGCACTTGCCAGTTATGGACAATTCCTTCTTTTGGTTACCAGTTATGGTCAATTCCTTCATTCGGTAGCTTGGTGATTGGATTTTCGTCCTGGAATCTTCTTTCTGCTTCAAATTGCAGTATTTTGGGGATATTTGGTTTCTCGTTTATTAAGAGTACCTGTGAAATCACTATTACCGCATAAAGCCTTGAAATTTGGCATTCTGCTGTGTTAAGACATATATGATCCATTTTATTGATTTTCAGCTGTTGTACTAAAAATTCAGTAACTTCTCTTTCCAAGTGAAATCAAGATTCATTTTTTTGAAGCAGTTTTCTTGAATATATATTGGTCACTGCCATAGCTCTTTATGGAGGATGCTCTCGTGGTAAAGTGGAGGGAATAAGAAGATAGAAAACCAAGCTTAGACTGAGAGTTCTTTATAGGACTTGTGAGTTGCAGTTAACAATAATTTTTTGGTTCATAATATAAGGTGGCACAACCTAGTATTTTGATTAACATTTTGCCAAAATGTGCTGTCTAACTTCACTTTGCATGTCAAGAAAACTGGCTTTACCCACGGGTTCTGTTAAACATTTGGCAATGAGTAATATTAACATTTTGCCAGTATATGATGTGAACTGTCAGATTTTTACCTTGCAATCCATTTATATAATATTAACAGAACCTGTGAAATGTTTAACAGTTTAAACATATGTGGAGAGTTTGATTATGTCCTATGGGGAGAGTTTTACTAATAGGTACTATTTTATGGTGTCTGCTCTCCTTGTAGATCTGATATTTGATCTACACACGTTAATGTTTGATATGACTTGGATAATTCCTAAAGAAGTAATGGGAAAATAACAACATAATTCCTTCAATAAGGAAAAGATGTGCAAAACCTCAACTGAAGAAGATAATGGATTATGTGCGTTTGTCAAATAAGTGTTATTGCTTCACTAGCACTGAAAGAACTCTTTGCATGTATCAGGTATGATGAAATGTCGTCTAAATACAATGTTGAGTACATCGCTGGAGGTAGTTTTCCATTAACGACATTGAATTCTTTTTTACAAATTTTCAGTTAATATGTTAGACAATATTAATGATTTCTACACATTGGCTTTGCAGGTGCTACTCAGAACTCAATTAGAGTTGCTCAGGTTTCTTTGGCATTTCTTTCTAGCTGGAAAGAATCTTGTCAGTTATATATAGATAAAATTTATATAAAATAACGATATTCATTTTTCCATATGCAGTGGATGCTTCAAATTCCAGGCGCAACTGGTTACATGGGTTCCATCGGAAAGGACAAATATGGCGAGGAAATGAAGAAAAATGCCAAACAAGCTGGTGTTAATGTTAGTTGTTTGTTTGTGTGCATTTCAGCATTTTCGTTGTTGACATAAACACCATGTTATGATCTTCATTTGTTGACAACAGAAGTATTATCTTGATTCTGACCACATTGTACAGTGCCTGTGTATTTGCTATTTACTTGAAAGTTAAAACCACTACCGTGGTCCTTACTGCAAGCCATGACATCACCATTATGTTGTCTTTTTATACATCATATTTTCATTCTCTTCATTTATAATGATTATAAGCCTCAAACAGTAACAACTTTTCTTGATAATAATTATGTATCTCGTGCACATTGCTATATTAGGTTCATTACTATGAAGCTGATTCTCCTACTGGAACTTGTGCTGTATGTGTGGTTCGTGGTGAAAGATTTGTATTCTGTCTTTTGCTTAAATCGCTTGGACTGTTGTTGTCAAGAATCTAGTTCTAGACTTTGCAATTATAGTTGCTTGAAATGTGATCTACTAAATGACGCTAATAGTTGACATGAATGATTCTAAACTGACTTCTATGACTAGCTTAATTGCAATTGAAATGTGCGTGGTACAAAGGATCTCTGCCATGTCAAATACTTCAACAATTAAAAAAAGAAAGAAGCTATCTTTAACTTTTTAGCAGAATACACATGCTATGGTGTGGGTGATTATTACATTCTCCATTGGTTGAGCATGCTTTTGCTGACATAAGAAAACAGATATCCATTTAAGTCCATACGTAGTCAGTTTAAACTAGGTTGCCAGTATTTATACAGGGAACTTGTGTAATACCTGCGTAAGTACTTTATTGAAGCAAATAGATTTCAACTAGTTAAACCACCCGTGCGTTGCACTGGTAGAAAAACTTATTAAAATATATTATTAGATAGTTAAACATAAATTTGTAATATTTACACTCCTGTAGAAAATATAAAAATACAAGTATATATTAATTGAATCAATAAGATCAATGGACTTAGTAATCGTAAAATTCAAGATCGTTTAAAAGACAACATATATTCTTACATATAATCCTTTTATATATATACAATAATGGAAAAAATATATTTTACTCGCTTCATTTTAAAAAATCCTAATAAAACTAACAAATTCAAAAAAAAAAAAAATTGTAAAATGCATTAAAAAATTCAAATAACACTAAACTCACCAATACACATGGTAGAGATGATGAATTAACGAATTATGATATATTAGAGTTTGTTTTAGAATTGACATTTCAGATTTGGTATGTTAATTTATTAGTAAAAAAGATTAATAGACAAACAAATGGCCAAAATGGTTATGGTTTAGTTGTTAAACCCAATGGTCAAAGGTTCAAGTCATCTCTAAGTTCTTTCACAAAAATTTTTGTTAAAAAGAAAAGGAACAATTAACGCAAAATTTACCAAATGAAAAGGCAGGAAAATCGCGGTATAAAAGGTATCGAGACTTAAGTGGATTAATTAATATATAGATTGGTGTAAAGTCACACATTATTAGAACTGGCTTATATTTTGGATCTTTTGAGATGTGGGTGTATGTTAGTGTTTGTAGTCTTGCAAACAAGAGAAGATGAGATCCCCTGTGCCTGTTGGGCCAGGGGTGAGGGAAATGGTGTTGACTTAACCACTATTAAACTTATGATCTAAAGGGGTTCTGAGCATTCTGGACTGACCATATTATGGGATATGTATCTGCAGGTCGCTTGTGGCCAACTTATCAGCGGCAAATTGCTACAAATCTGATCATTTGAAGAAACCAGAAAATTGGGCATTAGGTAGGCTTGCTTAATGTTGCCCACTGTCAGCAGTTATATACCATGTAGAGGATAAATTGATTGCTCTGTTATCACTTCCTTTTCTCCCTTTCGGTTTGGAGTACTGTACTAACTCCTCATGGTATCTGATACAAAGCAGTGCTCCCCCTCCCCCCTTCCTCTTCCCCCCTGCAGCCCTGAGTTGGCTTTTCGGTATTAATAATCTTGTACCTCCTAGCAAATAATTTGCGCCATGGCTTAGTCAGAATACATAGATCTTATATTATGTAAAGCTAACACTATTGAGCCGGCATAGTGGGAAGTGGGTAATTCATAGTGTATTCATATGTTTTGTGAACAAGGTATTAATAGATAATGTCCCAACTACAAGGGGGTAAAGAAAGATGCTATTGGAATTTCATAGGGCTGAATTGTAATTGACTTTTGCAGCAAGTCAACTAACCCCATATATATTTTTCTACAGTTGAAAAGGCCAAATACTTCTATATTGCTGGATTTTTTCTCACTGTTTCCCCGGAGTCCATCATGCTTGTTGCTGAGCATGCTGCTGCAAACAACAAGGTTGGAAGTTGGAACTGACCTTTCATTTGCCTAATTAATTGCTCGGCATCTGCTTCTGGTGAACTTATTTTGCCTACTAAACATTAAAAATCTGCAGGTTTTCTCGATGAACCTTTCTGCTCCATTTATCTGTGAGTTCTTCAAGGATGTGCAAGAGAAAGCATTACCGTAAGGCTGATGACCAATGTCTTTTTCTTTCAAAATCAGTATTGAATGTGAACTCAAGATATTGATCAGCTACTTTTTCTATGGCTTTAGATATATGGATTTTGTTTTCGGGAATGAAACAGAAGCACGAACTTTCTCTAAAGTTCATGGCTGGCAGGTAATGGGGAATTTTCGTGTGATATTTTTAACAAACAGATACATTCTTCTAGAATGTACTTAACAACTTGTTGATGATAATGACCAGACTGACAATGTTGAAGAAATAGCTTTGAAAATCTCCCAGTGGCCAAAGGCATCTGGAACACACAAAAGAATTACTGTTATAACACAAGGTGCTGATCCAGTTGTCGTTGCAGAGGATGGGAAGGTGAAGCTGTTCCCAGTAATTCCGTTGCCGAAAGAGAAACTCGTTGATACAAATGGTGCAGGTATGTGGTTTTCGTAATCTTTCTTGTACAGTGACTGTTTAGAGAAAGATAATATGGTAGTAGGTAAGCATTGAATTGTGACTTGTTAGTGAGAGTTAATTGCACATGCGTGAAAAGATAATTTACACGGGAATTTCTCTAAAATGGAAGGTTTTCTACGATACTTGAATAATAATAAACTTACAGATGATATTACACTCAGGCCTCAGCACTGAATTCAAACTTTGAAGAGCAGATTGAGAGAGCTTGCATTTTAAATTAATTACTATATATATTTAATTGTTGAAGTAGAAAATAAAATTAATGTTTTGATAGTAAGGTAAGTGCTACTTACAAATTTACAAAAGAGGCAAACTGATAGAAACGCTGTAGCTTGTATTGGGCTACATTACCTGCATATAACATGTATATCTGAAGATTAGATTGGATAATTATCAAATCCAAATTCTTTTTGGACGAGCTACTAGCTATGTTTTTTTTTTTGCTAACGTCACACCTGCTTGCACGAATTTGATTGTTACTTTCAACATTTGTTTTAGGCGATGCTTTCGTTGGTGGATTTCTGTCTCAGTTGGTTCAAGAGAAACCCATTGAAGATTGCGTTAAAGCTGGTTGTTATGCATCAAATGTCATCATCCAGAGGTCCGGCTGCACGTATCCTGAGAAGCCCGATTTTAAATGAGTCATTTATTTAATTTTAATTATTAATACGGTCTCAAGTTCAAATATATTGAGAACTCATTGCTGGTATTCTATCCGTGTAGTCGGCTTTGTCTACCCATTGATTGTATCGCATCAACTTTTGTTTGCAAGGGATTTTGATCCAACCCCAATATCATATTTGCCAAATTATATATTTCCCTATTGTTGCTTCTGTCGTTCATGGTCAGTATGGATTTATGATGAATAAAAGTTGACTCTCTTTTCTGCTCATACTACATCAGTACATAGAAATGATCTAACACTATATATTTGGTGCTAGATAGTGTTATGGTATAATATTTAGCTATTGATATGAGGATCATCATTTTCACAAATTACATTAGTGACTGATATTGGTAAAATAGTGGTGCTATGCGTCTTGTGTTATATAATTTCTACGGTTGCTAGAATTATGCATTTGCAGTCTTTCAAAGAAAACCAACAACTTGCACCCTCTCTCAACGGGTTTTTGGAAGGTAGCCAGGGATCGCAGGCAGTGAAAGAGTCCCATGTGTCTAAATCATTCACCCAAAAAATTAAAAATAAAAAAAAAGAAAAGGATAAAATATAATATTTAGCACAGCTTGCCAAACAATAACAAAAACACAGAAATATCCCTAGTTAAAGCAGGTTAGGAGGAAAAGTGTACTAAACCGCAGGAATTGTACATAGGTGCATTAGAGTTGGACATTGTATGAGGCGTTAGTTTGTTAATCTTGTACATGTGTCATTCTATTATGGGTAGCTTTAGTTAGATTAGTTTTAACTAATTTTTCCCCTTTGTATAATCCGATTGTATATACTCTGAATTCTGGAACTTTTGAGACTAGATTGAATAATTCATTTTGCTTCAAGCCTGAAGCTTTACTTCTCAATACCTCAATTCAATAATTCTTCAAAAACTTCTACTACAACACCTTTCATTTAATTATATAGATTATATAGATATCATTTGTTCATAGTACCCGATATCGAGCATTTTTTCTTAAAGAGTTGAACATGAAGTTATTTGTGGCAATATCATCTTCTGTAATTATGTACACGTGCCAAAATGAATGCATGGTAAGTCTCCTATTTTAAATATAGGAAATCTTCTCGGATAATTACTCAGCAATTTCCCTAACATTTATGATTAACACTAGCTATTAATTAGAGATATATATTAACTATTGTCTTATCTAATAATGAAATATTGGATTAACCTATATATTTCGGTTAATTTGACTTTCTTTACCAAGCTGTTGAAAAGAGTTGCCAGAAACCATTGGGAGTATAATATTACTTTTTTCTTCCTTTCCTTTTCAATTATTTATGTTTTATTGCATAGAATAATAATATACCCATTTAAGTCACGTACTTGTATTCTTAACACTAATATTCAAAAGTAAAGATGCACTTGATCGTCAATGGAAGGATGATGCTTTTTATGCCTTTAATTTGATTAATCAAGTTTTATCTATCTTCGACTGATTTAATTTGATTAATCAAGTTTTATCTGTCTTCGACCGATTTACTTAAGTATCAGGTTTACACATAACAGGGTAAACTTATACTAGGACTGGAAAGTTGATGAACATAAAGAGAATCAAGATAGAATGAAGAAAAAGAGTAATGCTATATAGTATCACTGGTGTTCAATACTATTCTATACATAAATGATAAGTTAAACCAAGCAGATCACATGTGCATGTTTTTAAATCCACTTCTCATTCAATGAAGACATTTTATGGATTGGTTGCAGCCCCAACTCGACTGTTACTGAACTCGTTGCAAAGTTACATGCCTTAAGACAAATTTTCCTAAGAATCTGCAGTAGTAGTAGTTGAGGAGAAACAGAGTGAGTTCTAGTATTCTTTAGTATTCCTAGCTAGGGATGAATTGTAGAAGAATAATGAACACTGAACAGAATGAATTAAATTACACTTGGTTAAAAGTTTATAACACAATGTGGAACATCTTATGGCTATACACAATAATTATTATCCTAAAATAGTACACGAAACATCAACAGCCTGTCGACGTAAGCTTGCGCTGATAAGTCATAAACAGAGCAGTATTCACCGATCATGTGGAGACTTGGCACATTGAACTACACTAGATTCTCCTTGAGCAACTTGAGCAATGCCAGGAACAGTGGGTGCTTAAGCAACATGATTTCGACCACAAACCTCGGGCGACTCTCGTTTATACAAGGAAAAATCTTTTGGTTCGTGGAGTCCAGTTCAAAAACTTCATGATGTTTTGTTAAAAAACCTTTTCACTCATGTGCAATGAATGGACACATGCCATATAGATTGGAAACATATATGGTTATACACGTAGCGCGCATTCATACAAGTCACAGGAAATTTTTAAAAATTTTCCTTGTTTCGCGTTCAAAGTATTCTTTGATAGCATGGTTAAGCCATTTTTATTTTGGGTAATTATACCTACACTACTCATTTTACTAAACACACCACATTTTTATTAATTCGAACATCTCTAATCTTTGTTTCTTATAGTGTTTAAGCCCCTAAAAGTTTTTACTATGTTTTTTTCTCGAACTTTTAATTTAATTATCCTCTCATACTCTTAATGGTCAAATACATTTAAAAATTTCGATTTCTATAGCTTAAGATCATATGAAAATACACAATTGTATATAATTAGATATTACATTTTTATTTATTTAAAAATATTAAGCAATTTCCGCAATGAGATTTTGGAATCAAGATATGGTTCGATATAAGATTTCATGATAATAATATGTTAGAAATAATAATATGACAAAAATAAGTTAATCATTGAAGTGTAAAGAATTGAAAACATAAATGATTACGAGTATAATTAAAATGTGGTGTGGTTAGTAAAAGATGTAGTGTCAATCTAACCACCATTTTATTTTCTTGTCATACACACACATAGTGGAATAATAACTGTGAACTCATTAAAAGTATCAACTTGATACTTTGTTAGAGCAAGATTAATGTTGGCGGAAAAAAGCCAAGGGGAAAAAATCAGGGGAAAAAACTTATTTCCAAATAATTTGTAGGGGAAAAAGTAGGGGAAAATATGAATTGGACACGTAGCGGTATTTTATTGTACTAGAAGAGGAGTGGGAGTGGGTGAAAAATAGTCTTTTATTGGATTTGGGGAGCATGAGAGGGGGAAAAAACCCAAATGAGGGGCCAATCGTATTGAGTAATACGTTGTGGACGATGTGTTTTAGCAATTGTAGGGTGCGGGACTGACTCTGGGAGTGGGTTTGCTACCAGATCACATCATATCCAACAATTGATGAAATCATCAAGAAACTAGAATTTTTTGGTATTATTGGTGATAATCCAATCAAATTTTGGAACAAAAATGAAATAGAATGTAAACTTGATATCACTAACCATGATATGAAGATTACATCTCCAAATTTCAAATATGAGGATTGGGCTCAATAAGAGTTCAAGATGCATATTAAACAATTATTGAAACTTGGCGTTATTAGACCTTAAATGTCTAAACATCGCACTCCTGCCTTTATTGTCCAAAAACACTATGAAAAGGTTAGAGGACAATCTAGGATGGTTTTTGATTATCGACGTCTGAATGATAATACTCACGAAGATGGGTATATTATTCTTGACAAAGATAGTTTGGTTCAACGAATCTAGGGAAAAACTTGGTTTTCTATACATGAAATCTGGATTTTGGCAAGTAAAAATGCATCTTGATTCAATTCCTTGGACAACATTTAATTACATGGAAGGACATTTTGAATTGCTAGTCATGCCATTTGGATTAAAATGCACCTTCAGTTTTCCAACGAAAGATAGATAATGTGTTCAATGTATATAAGGACTTCACCTGTGTATACATAGATGATGCCTTAGTATTCTCTGCAATAGAAAAAGAACATATTATGCATCTCCATACCATCTTTTCAATATTTGAAAAACATGGTTTAGTTATATCCAAGAAGAAAATGGAGCTTGGGAAAAGGCACATTGTATTCTTAAGAGTTGAAATTGGAAATGGAACTATAAAGCTGCAAGATCGTCTTGCAAAGAAAGCTTTAGAGTTTCCAGACAGACTGGAAAATATCACATTTCTTAGATAATTTCTTGGAAAGGCAAACTATGCTAGAAAATTTATCGAAAATTTATCAAAAATTTGTTTAGACTAACAGACCCTCTTTATAATAAGACTAGTGACACTGGGTTGATAAAATTCAACAATCAAGATAAAGAGCTTTTTAGGAAAATCAAACAAGCAATTTCAACACTGTAACCTCTTAAACTCCCATTAAGAAAAGATTACTTAGTAATCGAAACTGATGAAATTAAAGATGGTTGGGGTGGTAATCTTTTGGCAAGACCAAATGAATTTCATCTAAACAAGAGGAACAGATTTGTAGATATGCCTCTCGCAAATATCACGAAACTGGTTATCTCACTTCCTTAGACTATGAATCGCTTGCAATAATCTATGTTATAGAGGATTTTGCACTTTTCATAATATCTAAACAGCAACTAACAATTCGCACTGATTGTGAAACTATAGTAAAATATAGCCAAAACAAATCACAAAAGAAATTAACTTATAACATATGGTTGAAATTTCGAGAATTTGTCCTTAATATTGGTCTCAAAATTAAATAGAAACATATTAAATGATCAAACAATCATATTGCTGATATGTTCTCTAGACATATTAAGCTTCTTGAACAAAAGAACTAAATGTAACTGTTTTGCAGGAAAGCAGAAAGTTAGAACATGCTTTCAAAGGCTTAGGGCATTCGTCTCACACTCCAGGTAAGACAGAAGAAACTCCAGTTTGGAACATCCCTTCTTCCAGTATATCCAAACCAATTTGGAAAATATGCTGATAAAAGAAGGCATCTTTTTAACAAAGAAGAACTTTGTCTGATTGACAACTTATGAAGACTTCCAACATCATATAATGATTCTGGAAAAAGATTCATATTGTGAATTCTTTGTTTGAACATTTCCTATCCCTAAGGAAATCAGGTAAAATTCCAATAAAAATAAGGATTGAACAAGAGACTCAACATGCTTTGTCCTTTTTAATGGACCAAAATATGGAATCTATGCTACTACTTTTGTAAAATAGACTTCTGCTACCAGGAAACTGTTGCCATACTCGGTGTCATTGGATTCCAGTACCAGTTTGAACCATGAAATTTTGCATAAACCATTCTAATTTGGTCAAGCAAAGTAGAAGAATTTTTTGTGATACTAAGATCATGAGGAATATCTTCATCCTTTTTGAAAGAGTAGAAGATATGTGGGTGCGAGTGTTGACTGTAAATTCTGTAGATCTTTCTTGTAGGATTAAATCTTGTCTCCCAAGAAGGTAGTGAAGAATCAACTTCAATTGCCAGACTATCACCAAAATCAGCAAAGAGATAATTGATGACGTTTTGTAATGGCGGTTGAATCTTCATCTTGTTTAGTTTTGTCAGATGTAAAGAGCAACAAAATCGAAATCAATTAAAGTATGTGGCATGATTTTTAAACCTCGGAAGTGGTTAGTCTCAAATTTATCAAATTAATTTGACAGATGAGATATGAAAAAACCAGTTGACATCTACAAAATGGTTTTGAGATATCAGCATTTGAAAGAATTGTGGAAAATTTATCCTTGCAATCAGGATAGACATTTTTGCAACTTAAGAAATGATTAACATGATAACACCAGTATATGTTAATCCAGTTATATTTAATTTCTTGTTTTGAAATGCAAATTAAAGATTGTTGCAAAGTGTTGAAAGTCTTTTCATATTGGTTTTCTATTAGATCAAGGTAATAGGAAAGTTCAGCGATTAAAACATTCTTTTCTGTTTTAGTTCATGAGGTTGTTGTAATTTCAGCAAAAGATTGGCTTGTAATCTTGCTGGGAGGAATACGTTGCACATTTAGCGAAATAAAGATTTTTCTTTTTCAAAAACCTTTTTAATTGCCTTTTCTGCTTCAAAGAAAGAACTAAATCCTTTAATTGAAGGTGTTTCATAGAATTTTGGGAAATCTTTTGTTACATCTTGGATTTCATCCATAGTAGCATAGATTTCATACTTTGGTCCATTAAAAAGGACAAAGCATGTTGGAGTCTCTTGTTCAATCCTTGTTTTTGTTGGAATTTTACCTTATTTCCTTAGGTATAGGAAATGTTCAAACAGAGAATTCACAATATGAATCTTTTTTCCAGAATCATTATGTGATGTTGGAAATCTCCATAAGTTGTCAATCAGACAATGTTCTTCTTTGCTAAGAAGATACCTTCTTTTATTAGCATAGTTTCCAGATTGGTTTGGATATACTGGAAGAAGGGATGTTCCAAACTGGAGTTTCTCCAGTTGTACCTGGAGTGTGGGACGAATGCCTTGAGCCTTTGGAGGCATGTTGTAACTTTCTGCTTTCCTGCAAAACAGTTACATTTAGTTCTTTTGTTCAAGAAGAGAACTGAAGGTGCATTTTTTAATCCAAATGGCATGACTAGGCATTTAAAATGTCCTTCCGTGCAATTAAATGTTGTTCAAGGGATTGAATCAGCGTGCATTTTTACTTGCCAAGATCCTGATTTCATGTCAAACTTAGAAAACCAAGTTTTTGCCTAGATTCGTTGAATCAAACTATCTTTGTCAGGAATAATATACCCATCTTCGTGAGTATTATCATTCAACGTCGATAATCAAAAACCATCCTGGATTGTCCTCTAAACTTTTCAGAGTGTTTTTGGACAATAAAGGCAGGAATGCGATGTTTAGACATTGAAGGTCTGATAACGCCAAGTTTCAATAATTGTTCAATATGCATTTTGAACCCTTGTTGAGCCCAATCCTCATATTTGAAATTTGGAGATATAATCTTCATATCAGAATTAATGATGTCAAGTTTACATTCTATTACATTTTGTTCCAAAATTTGATTGGATTATACTAATAATACCAGAAAATTCTAGTTTATTGATGATTTCATCAATTGTTGGATATGATGCGATCGTTTTAATTACCCTAACATTATTTGTTAAGGCAAAATCATCAATTGTGATACTATGATCTAACCTCTTATCTACTGGATCTCCAGTATCTAAGGTTAACAAATATTTACTGCATTCTTCTGCAGCATCTACTTGTGTTGCAATTAAAGCAGTTGTTCCAGTTTCTTTACATGTTTCTGAGATTGTACAAGGACAATTCTCATTCTCATGTATTTGTGGAAGGTTTTTTGAGATCTCTTAGGTGTCCACCACGCTTGCTTAGTGTATACTCTGAGATAACCAGTGTTAAAACTGACCATTTGCTAAATAAAGCATAATCACCAGTAACAACAAGGGATCCTTGCTGTGCATAAATAAAATCAAGACCAAGCATGATTTTAATATGCTGATGTTTTAATCTTGTAATCCATACTTGTGGTAAATGTATTTCTTGCGAACATAAATTACAATTTGTTTGAATACTAAATTTAACATTGTAAACAACATTCACATTTAGTATTGATGTTCCATCGTATTGAGTAATACGTTGTGGATGATGTGTTTTAGTAATTGCATTTAGTGGTACAAGAGATTCATCAACACTTGTTGAAGAAGCACCCGTGTCTACTAAAGCAATAGCTTGTTTCTTGTGTCCTTTGACATTTATTGCCATAAGAACAAAAAGATCTTTAGAGACTTTAGTGTTACAGATTAGAGGTATCTGTTCACTTTTTGAGGGTCCTCTAAAGTATGTGCAAAAAAATATTTTGAGCTTTGCTCTTGGATTATTATGCCTTTTGTGGAATAAATACCCAAAGATTCAGGTATTAAATCCTCAGGGGATTCTTTTTGTTTACCTTTCTTTTGTTGTTGAATATATTCAAGAAATTGTTGTTCCCAAAGATTGAAATGTGTTTCAAGGATAGAAAGCCGTTGTTCTACAAGAGAACCAGTATTAATGCTGGTTGGCTTTTCTTGTTGTGGTATATCTATATCAAACATTAATTTGATACATGTTGCACAAATTTCAATTAAACGTTTTAAACATTTAAAACGTCTGTTGAAGGCAGGATACCACTCTCTTAATGTTGTCACTACTATACCTATGTTTCCTGGCCCTTCATTTGGGTTCCCTCCCCCTCCCCCTCCACCTCCAAAATAACTTTTTCCCCCTCCCATTTTATACCTAATTTGATTTTGTTGGGGAGAAAAACCCAAACACTATTCCATGCTCTTATTCAATAAGTTTGAATCACAAACTAAACGTTACTCTAGATAGATTTGCTACTAATTTTCTAGAAAAACCGAAATCAATTGTGTAAAGTTGAACATGTGAACTATCAACATTAATGTTGATCTTTATAGAACTCTCGATATTGGAAGGAGAGGGAGAGGGAAGGACGAGATTAAATTGCCAAATTATTATAGAGATAATTAGGCCTACTACATACATTTTCCATTTTATGGCAATTTTACTTTACTTGGATATTATTGTGTATTTACCGGGTTAGTGTTGAAGTTTTACGTGGTTTTTTTTTCCCCTTCTTTTTAAATATTTTCCTTTTAACTACACGGTGGTTAAAACCATTTAAATATTGTTTTGCTGTAAATAAATGGTTACGGTTTATTTAGGATTTTTTGTGTCTTTTTTTTTTAATTTTAAAAATTTCAATGAATTAGGGATAATAAAGTTTAATTCAGACACTTCCAAAAAATAGGAAAAAAGGTCATCTACTTTAATTCTTTTTTTCCTAGTTAAAAAGGACCAGTTCCATAAAAAGTTTGTGATAGCAGATATCTCATATTCAAAATACGATAATAGTTTGCATCTGGCATAGAATCTGCTAGACTACTTATGTGGTTTCAATGTTGGTTCTTTGATTTGTTTTATGGGGATCCATTATTTGATGCTAAAAATAAATTGCGGATCCATATTTAACTTGATAAAATCAAAAAATGGAGATCCCAAGCGCGGAAGGTGCAAGGGAACTGATTAAAAAAATTGAGATACTCAGAAGAGGTGGCTTCAAAACAGATAATTTGTGAGTGTCACCTGCATAGAGGCCGCCCGCGATGAAGAAAGCAGGTGGAAGTGAAAACTAAAGCCTTTTTCAACACCAATACTCAAACAAAAAATGTTGTCTCTTGCAACATTCTTGTATCAACATAGAGAACCGTTCACCATTTTATCCTAAGATTGATCTGAATATTTCTACACAATCTTATGGGGAATTTAGCTGGAATTTTGACCTAATGTTGAGAAAATTTTGAGACACTACAAAGATAGAACAATGATAATTCTTATTGATGGCTTTTCTGTGTGCATCATGCAAATTATATATTGAAGTGAGAAATCCTAGATAAGCTAAAATATGAATTACAAGAGATGATTATATCCTAACTAATTACAACAAAATCTGGTATCTAAATTTTAAACTCAAATTGAGCATCTAGAAGAAGGGTAAAAAAGTATTTTACAATCAAAATGTAATTTCCCAAAACAATGAAGCCATGCAACTTCTGATCAAGTATTGTAGCAATATTATAAAACGTTAGAGCACAATTAATATTGGGTGGAAAAACCCAAACTTTGGGTTTCCCCCCAACAACCCAAATACTGTGTCAAAATAGATGGGGGAAAACCTATTTTTGGGAGGAAGGCAGAGGGGTAAAAACCTAAATGAGGGGCCAAATTTGGCCCCTCATTTAGGTTTTTTCATCCTCTCCTATTCCCTCCCAATCCAATAAAATACTATTTTCCCACATTCTCATTTTCCTTCCCATCTAATAAAATACCGCCACATGTCTAATTCATATTCCTCCACTTTTTCCTCCTACACATTATTTGAAAATAAGTTTTTATCCCCCTAGTTTTTTTCTCCTTGGCTTTTTTCCCCTTGACTTTTTCCCCCAACATTAATCTTACTCTTAACACCTTCCCTCAAGCTGGAGAGAATTTCTTTCACTCCTAGTTTGCTTCTGAGATGACTGAATTTTAAATGAGTGAGAGATTTAGTCATCAGGTCTGCTATTTGTTTTGAGAAAGGTATGTATTTAATCTCCAATGAACCTTCAAGAACTTTGTCCCTTACAAAGTGAGCATCCAATTCAATATGTTTAGTCCTTGCATGATAGACATCA
Source organism: Nyctanthes arbor-tristis (assembly GCA_963692815.1). Classification (NCBI taxonomy): domain Eukaryota; kingdom Viridiplantae; phylum Streptophyta; class Magnoliopsida; order Lamiales; family Oleaceae; genus Nyctanthes; species Nyctanthes arbor-tristis. The sequence continues at coordinate 40,472 of CAVNYN010242406.1, read as the reverse complement.
TTAAAAGCTAGTGCATTAGTACTTTGATTGTCACACCAGAGTATGGGAGTTGTCTACTCCAGATTGATCTCACCAAACAAAGACAGTAACCACATTATTTCTAAGGTGGCCTGAGCAAGAGCTATATATTCTGCTTCCATGCTTGATCTAGCAACAACATGTTGCTTTTTTGAAGACCAAGCAATTAGGTTATCTCTTATAAAAACACACTATCCAGCAGTAGATCTCCTGTCATCAGTCCCCAGTCTATCTGCGTCTGCAAATGCCCTGATGCTAAAATTCTTACAACTTTGAATCCATAACCCATGCCTCGTTGTACCCTTTAGATACCTAAATATCTTTTTTACTGCCTTCTAGTGCTCATCAGTGGGTGATTGGAAGAATTAACCCATTTTGTTAGATCGGAACAAAAGTAAGATCAAGCCTGGTATAGGTCACATATTGTAGAGCTCTGATAGGTAGTTACTTGTGATGTTTAAATCCCCTAAATGTGTTGCTAATTATGTGATATTATGTTTAAAAGTTTGTATTTATGTTTAGTTTGGTGCTATAGGTTAAAATCTAAAAGGAAGTAAAGATGTATGAGTTTGGGCGAGTTTGGATCAATATTTTAGCATGAATTACGAAGTTTACGGGTCAAAATGAATAAGATTGAAAGATGGAGGATAGAATTTGAAGCAGCCACGTGGCAGCCGTGCGGCCACATGCGCAAGCTGAAAAGAGGCAGAAGACTCATGCGGCCTTTGTGCGGCCGCATGTGAGGTCACATAGGGAGGAAAGAAGACCCATGCGGCCGCATGGATCCCTCATGCGGCCGTATGGGGTGATTTTCGTGAAATTTTGCGATTTTCCTATTTTAATTAGAATTCTTTCTATGGGAAACCTAGTGCACAAATTTTGCCTCTTTTCTTAAGCTTTCTTGGACTTTATATAAAGAGGCCAAGCCTAGTAGGAAAAAGGGAGAGACATAATACAAAAAAATCATAGAAAAGAGGGAGAAAAACACAGGACCTTTGGTGCAAGAGTTCTTCATCTTAGTTAAGATCTAATTACTCGGGTTATGCGCTTTGTTTTATTTGTGTTTTTTATTCATGATGTGTAATTGATTTTAAGTTGGGACGAATGATGTAACCTAGTTGGGACCATAGTCATATTTTTCATGCTTAATTTATACAATTAATTTTTATGTTAAATTCTTATTGGCATACTATTTTCTCTTCATCTTTTTGGCCAATGGATGAATGAATCTCTCATTCTATGGACTTTTATTGAACTCGAGAGAGGGATGCTTAAGTTAGCTTATATAATAAGAATCATTAATTGAGACAAGACAAAGAGATTTATTTGTGGTTAGTGCTATCATCGTGATTGAACTTCAGATAGACTTACATGAATTTCTTGTTGATTAATGCATTTAAGAGGGTTGATAACGTGCTCATTAGAGATAGGTGAGATGGCCTAATTAAATAATATTAATTAGTTTCGAGAGGAGTAGTTAGTTAATTTAATGAGATTCGATCGTTAACATAGATTAATTGTCGTAAGACTACGTAGTCTAATTATGATGAAGTCATGAGTCTTGAAACATACCCATCATATTATTCTCTCTCAAACATTGTATATATTTTATTTGCTTAGTTCTATTAACATATTATTTTATTTTCGCTTCTTAATAAATCTCAAAATTTGATCATTCATATAAAGTTAGAACTAATAATTTCGGTACTCACTCCGATCCTCGTAGGAACAATAACTCAGACTCATTGTCCACTGTATTACTTATTCGACGCGCTTCATCTTGTGGATTTCTCAAGCTCCAATAGCACTTGTATAGATACTAGGATTCACCAGTTGTTTTCCTTCTTCGTTGGATAGAGTTCTCCCAATAGCCATAGGAGTTATTGCAGGTTTCAGATTTTGAAACTCAAATATTTCCAACAAATCATTAATGTACTGAGTCTGTTTTTAAAAAAAATACCTGATTCATATAAAAAAACTTCAATGCCAAGCAACTGATGCAAAGATCCCATGTCTTTGAGAGCAAATTTTTTGTTCAGCCAGTTGATAAACTTCTAAATTTCCTTTTCATCATTCCCTGTTATGACTATGTCATCCACATATACTAATGCAAACAACTCTGTTTTTTGACCAAGGGAGAAAAATAATGAATTATCAACTTTGGCTTGTTTCATACCCCAGGTTTGAAGAACTTTCTTTAAGCTATCATATCGGGCTCTAAGAGCCTGTCTTAAACCATAAAGAGCCTTGTTTAATTTACACACATATGTGGGTTTTTTGCTATCAACAAAGCCTTCTGGCCGACTCATGTAAACCTCTTCTTTCAACCTTCCATTCAAGAATGCATTATTTATATCAACTTGCCTGACCGGCTAGTTTTTTGATACTGCCATAGTAAGAATAATTCTTAAAGTGGATGCCTTTATCACTGGGCTAAAGGTTTCTCTAAAATCCACATTTGGTGTTTGTAGGAATTCTTTAGCAACAAGCCTAGCTTTGTATCTTTCAATTTCACCATCTGATCCGTACATAATTCGAAATACCCACTTATTACTGATCACCTTGTAATTCTTAGAAAGAGGCACTAACTGCCAAGTTTTATTTTTCTCCAAGGAGATCGGAAGTTTTCATCCATAGCCCTTTTCTACATGACACTGTTTAAAGCTTTCTCCACTCTACTAGGAACTGATTCCTCAACTGAAGAATTTGGCTTGATCAACTTGCCAATATATATAGCTTAGGCTTAAAGATTCCAACTTTGGCCCTTGCTCTTATGTGATGTTGATTCGAAAATCTTAAAGTCTGCTCACCATCATTTCCAACTGCAGTCTCATTCTCTGAGTTCTCAACAACCTATTCATTTCCACTCTGCTGAGTTATGCTCACACTTCCTCTATTCTCAGCTTGTGCTGTTTGTATAGTCTCATTATCTGAGGGTGTGTTTGCCACTTGAGTTGCTTCTTGAGGGCCAATATCAATTGGATTGAGATGATCATTTGGAGGAACCTGAGATGATGAATAATAGGGTAAACTATAGAGAATAACTTCTGTGTTGATACTAGACTCTGCTGGACTTTTCTTCAAGAAGTCAGTCTTAAAAAGGAAAACTTGATTAATCAAAGACTACATGCCTAGACACATAGATTTTTCCCGAAGGACTAAGACATTTATATCCTTAGTGAGATCCACTATAACCCAAGAAGATACATTTTGTAGAGTGGTAGCTGAATTTGTGATTTTGGAGATCGGACTCAAGCAGGGATAGCAGCTACAACCAAAGACTTTTAAAAAGTTGTAGTCAAAATTTTTCTTGTGAAGAATTTCATAAGGTGATTTTCTCTTTGAGAACTGGAGTTGGCAATTTGTTTATGGTATAGACTAAAGTTTGAAAGGGTTCCCACCAGTATGATAGGGACATTTTGGCTTGAGCTAACATTGTTAATCTCATTTCTGTGATATGTTTGTGTTTTCTTTCAGCCCTACCATTTTGGGTTGAGGAGAAGGACAAGAATATCGAAGTTCAATCCTATGTTCTTTTGCTAAATTTACAAGAGGTCTATATTCTCCTTGCCAATCTGATAGGATCATCTTTATTTTACTTTCAAACATATTCTCAACAAGCTTTTTCAATTGAACAAGTATTTGGATAACTTCTGACTCAGCCCTTAAAGTATAAATCCAAGTAAACATATTGCTCAATTAACATGACTCACAAAAGATTTTTGATTTCACTGAACCAAGTTTTTTATTATAGTGTTTGAAGACACTATTTATTACAGACTCTGAACAATGGCCTAATATTCTATGCCAGTTGGTTCATTGGTCTTTTTGCTTTTCAACATTAGAAATGGCAGCAAGATAGAGACTCTTGGAATTTGAAATTATTCTGGGTGGTTGCTGGTTAGAAACGTCCAATTGGTATAGCCTCTTATTAAGCTTCTCTTGCCGCATCACTTGCCTCGTTTGATTGTTCTTAACAAAACAGCAATTAGAGTGAAATACCATGAACACATTGTTATCTGATGCCAATTTAGAAACATTGAGAAGATTTTTCTTTATATCAGGCACAACTAGTATGTCTTATAACCAGATTTTTATTTGGCATAACAGTGAATTTAGCATCCCAATAGGGGATATATAAAAATTTTGAATAATGCTACACTTTGAAGTTAGTTTACCAATTAGTTTACTGGTTTACAATTTTAACTCTGAAATATCTAAAGCGCAAATTATTTAAATGCTTTAATTGACAGTTTTACCCTTTATATTAATACACAGTCGGTAAACTAATTGGTGAACCAACCTGGAAGTTTATCATTACTCTAAAATTTTTACCATCTCCTGTCATCAAAGTCTGCTTACCACCATACTCTAATGCTGCTTGAAAGTTCTCCTTATTATCTGTGACATGATGACTTGCACCTGTATCTACACACCAGGCCAGGTCACTCACTGTATTAGGTGTTGCAGCATAGGTTACAGGTGCATCTCTCTACTATTGATTTTTCTTGTAACTAGTGTAATTATCATCATATCTGTAACAGGAATCACGAGCTATGTGATTCGTTCTACCATATATTTGACAAAGGTTGTTATTCTGCCATTGATTATTGTTGTTGGAATAAGAACTTCTACTTTTGCCCCTTCCTCTAGACCTTCCAACGGAGTTGTACCTTTGATAAGAGAAAGACTTGGGTGACCAAATCGGAGAGGGAAGATCGGAAGTACTTGCTACTTCCAGATTGTCAGCTAGTTGTTTGATAGTGGTGAGAAATTGATCCATACTCAAGCTTCCTTTTCTTGTTCTCTGTAGTTCACCCATCAGAAATGTGACCCTAGCTTTGTTCATGATACCGAAGTTTTCTTCAATAGCACACCATAGCTTCCTTGATGTCTCTGCCTCCTTGACTTTCACAGCAATCTCTAGAGTCATGGCTGAGTACGACCATCTTATAAGCAGTTGATCTGTTATAACCCACTTGTTGAACTCAGGGTTTTGTGTAACTTCAACTGTGGATGTGACACCCTATTGGCCTTGATTCGTGTTGCCTTGAACATCAAGAAATTCACAGGGACACTCATTCATTTATCGCAGAAAACCCTCCAAATTATGGCCTTTAATTATTGGCATGACCGTGTTCTTCCAAAGTAGAAAGTTGTGTTTATCGAGCTTCACAGAGGGAATCTGAGTAAGACTGATTCCTCTGGAGCTGGTCACTCTGCTACCCATTATTGGTGCCAGAGATGTGTTTGACGTCTGAGTTGAATTAGAGGCGTTGGCCATTTGGCTCTGATACCAAGAAAATTTTGAGACACTTAAAAGATAGAACAATGATAATTCTTTATTAATGGCTTCTCTCTGTGTAGCCAACAAAGTATATATAGAAGTGAGAAATCCTAGATAAGCTAAAATATGAATTACAAGTGGTGAGTATATCCTAACCAATTACAACAAGGAAATCTGGTCTCTAAATTTTAATCTCAGTTTGAGCATCTAGAAGAAGGGTAAAAATGTATTTTACAATCAAAATGTAATTTGCCAAAACAATGCAGCCGGGCAACTTCTGATCAAATATTGTAGCAATATTATAAAACCTTAACATGTTGGAAGCTGAGATAGCGGCAATGTGTGGGCCTGATTCACAAAGCCAACATTTAGTGACCATTATGGGAGTGAATCACAGGGGTTTGTTCATATCAAGAATGTACTCCTGCTCTTCAATTTCTAATGCAACGCAGATTTTTTTTGTGCAATTCCCGGAAGCTGCAACTTTCTAGGGTTAAAATTCCAGTTCCGTCTTCATCAACATAAGTGTTTAATTCTCAGCCACCATCAAATAGATTTGTCACTCCATTCTGGGAAATTTTCATACCTTTTGTTAATTGGTTTTGCGTTCTCTGTAACGTGAATGATGTAGGAAGTTCAGAGATCAAGTAGCAAAATTGGAGTAGGGTTGACTCACTGTTCCTTGTGTGAATGAAATGCAGAATCCAAGCAAAATTTTCTATTCTGTTTGCAAGGTTTCATGAAGTAAATCAAGGCCATAAGGCCCATAGCTGATTTTGCAATTTCATAGAAATTAACCGCCTTCTCCCAATTTGATACTTTTTCCTTGTTTTTTTTTTTAAAACATTCTAAATTGTTTTTTTTTTTATTGCAGCTACTCATTTATGATAGCTGTCATAAAATTGGGTAAATATGCTTATGGGTGGGGTATTTTTGCATTTGTGAGAATAATGAGGTTTATTTGATACTACGTCTTGTCTTGACAATGTCAAGTCATGAGTGAAGTATCGTTAAGATCCAAGTAATGAAGTTTAGTAGCATAATGATAACTTTGCAAAAGTAACATTATCACACTACTTTTAATAGTGAATTTTTAAAAGTGTCATAAAAAATGGATATTTTCTTTGCTATTTTCTTATAATAATTTAAATTTTAATGGCATTTCATAAATTCAACAAGTGATCGTTTTGCAATAGGAAGAAAAAGAATTAGAAATTCCATTTCAAGCACGACGTGGTATGACATGATACTAAAGATTTAACATTAATAAAAGTTCAAATGACGCAAGTTAAATTTTTTAACTGTAATTTTGATAAGGTATGACGCTAATAATGATAGTTACAAACTTTCAAAATACTCATATTTATTTAAGCATTCTGAACATAAATTAATTAATACAAGTAAAGCCAAGATTTTGTGCTTTAAAATGATATAATAATAATAATACTACTACTAATAATAATAATAATAATAATAATAATAATAATAATAATAATAATAATAATATAAGCGCACTAGGGATTAAACTGTAGATAGCGGGAACGTTGAGGGGCCAAATGAAATAATTTGAAATTGTTGAGGGAGTCGACTTTCATTGTATAAAGAGAGAGGGACAGCGTTATACAGTTACAATTTCCACTTTCAAGATTCCAACCGAAAACAGTTCTCTCTCTCTCTCTCTCTCTCTCTCTCTCTCTCTCTCTCGCAAGAACATTAACGCAACCATGCCCAACCCCGACGTGGACGGCCGCCCCGCCAGCTCAGACAAAATATCTGTCGCAACATCTTTCTAGCAGTGGCCATCGTCCTGTGTTCTACTCCGATTGTTGAGTTTTGTTCAATTGTTACCTACCCTTGGGTTCAGAACAATTTGTTTCCTCCACTGATGCATTGTGCGCTAGCCATGGCTTCCTCTGTTTCAGCCCTCTTGTGACGTGGAATGGCCATTCTCGGAAGTTTGATCGTGTGTCTCTGCAGTGATTTCTCAGCCCAATTGATGGCCATTTTCATCTTTTGTGGCGCCCTCATTTACTTCTGCCGCTGGTGTACTTCGTTTCATCATCACCACTAGCTTGGCTGATTTCTTACTCTGATCAAATCTTGAATTCTTGAGAAACAAGTTTAAAATGTGGGTTTTCAGTAATGATTAGTCTTACTGTTGTTTTACGTAGTTTCTTGGTACGTAGCGTAATTCGTTTCATCACCACTTGGCTGACTTGTTAATCCGATCGATGTCTGTTGCATTTAACTGTAGCTGCTCGCCCGATGATGGTAGGAAGCTTTTCAGAAAATATTTCCATTCTGTTGCATTGATCGACCGGCACTGGAAATGGAGAAGCTACTCCATTCTGTTGTTAGAGTGCCTCTTGTTTCTTTTTTGAATGGACAATCAATGAATTGTGTTTTCTTTTTGGAGTATGTATGTGATGACTTATAATCCATGTTTTCTTATTGTTTAATTAGCTCTTCATTTCATTGATCCTTTTTTTTTTTTTCTTTTTTTCTATTCCCCGTTTTTGGGTTTTAATCTAGCTAAACTTTGACTTGTAGAGATAATTCGTAATTTAACATGGTAATTATGTAGGTTAATTATAGTTCTCGAACAAATTTTTTATGCAGCTTGTGATTAAAGAGATCACATCGTTAAAGTGATCCATTATGTAGGTTAATTCACACAAGATGTACGTAATATTGAGGGACCATCCATAGTAAATTCCCAATTTTTCAAATCGTAAGAAGGGATTTTCTATATGATCAACATAGGTATTGCTCTGTAAATTGAGAAAGCAAACGTTGCTTTGAATTTATATCTAATTGCTACTTATTCTATTTCTATTTCTAGTCTTATCTCTGCTTTAATCTCTCCCATTGCATTCATTGAAAAATGTTTGCTCAAAACTTATGATCACGAAGATATATGAACTGTGAACATAAACCTGGCCTCATGCATGCATGCATGCTACCGAGAAACATATACTTCATTGATTGTCCAACAAAACGAATACAAAAGAAAAAGCAAACAACAGAAATGAAGGACTAGCCGCAAGAATGCTTCGCCATTCCCTCTGTTACTGGACGGGACACCCACAACTTTTTGCCCAAGAATTCAACCGATCTGACCATGGGAACCACATCTCAGCTGATCAGCGTAAGAAATCAGCCAACCCGCGGTGAAACAAACATCCATTACAGAGAAGTATACCCAGAAGAAACTAACTGAAACTAATTAATACCAATCGAATGTCATCACTTTTACTTGCCCAAGAATTCAAGATTTGATCCCAAATGATCAGAGTAAGAAATCAGCCTAACTAGTGCTGCAGAAGTAAATGAGGAATACACAGAATGTGAAGATTGCCATCAACTGGGCTGGGAAATCACCTTGGAAAAATGCAATCAGACTTCGGAGTGCGGCAATTCCACTGCCCCAGAGGGCTGAAACAGAGCGAGCCATGGCTAGTGCACAGTGTACCACTGGAGGGACAAAGTTGTTGCGAACCCAAAAGTAAATCACAATTGAACAATAGACAACCATCGGAGCACAACACAGGATGATGGCCACGGTTAGTAACAAGTTCAGGATCTTGAGACAAACATTTTCCGAGGATTTGGGTGGTTCCGGTATAGCCTGGCGGCGCTGCCCGCGGGTGGCCATGGTGGCGTTCTTGTTCTTGAGAGAGAGAGAGAGAGAGAATTGTATCTGGCGGATTACTAGTTTTCGGTTGGAATCTTGAAAATGGAAATTGTAACCGTCTAATGCAGTCTCTGTTTCTATTTATAAAATGAAAATGGACTCCCTCAACAATTTCAAGTTATTTGATTTGACCCCGCTTGTTTCCCGCATGTACGCTTTTTTCCCCAAGTGCGCTTAAGAATATCATGAAGCACAAAATCTTGGGTTTACCAGTTTTTTAAAAACACGTTCAACTTTCATATATTTGATATTGTAACAGTATTAACAGTATTAATGCGCCTAATTTAAAGCACAAAATCTTGGCTTTACCAGTTTTTATAGGAATATTCAAGTATTAGATAGTTAATATTGTAACGGTATTAAACAGTAATATAGTATAATATCAGAACATCACAATATCCTTCTCAAATCACATCAATAGATATTATCCTGCATGATTTGTGTGCAGTAACGCGCTAGCCATGTGGTGTTTAAACATTTTCACCTATATATATATTGAGATTATGAAGAAAGTGCTTAAATATGATTATTTTGTAGCTTAAACATTTTCACCTATATTTTGCAACGTTTTTCAGTCAAATGTACAAATTTATAAGTATGAAAATTTTCAAAACTCTCCCAAAAATTTTGTAACAAAACCTCCAACAACTACTAAAAATGTAACCAATTGCGACAGAAAATTCCGTCGCTAAAGCAAGAAAATCCGTCATGACGGGAAAGTTTCGTGGGAAACTCCATGGCAGAAAACCCTGTCGTTAATACTTTGTGATCGAAATAAGTGTCCGTCAAAAACTTTTGAAGGCCCTTTGACAAAAAGTCGTCCTTGGGAAGGATTGTGACAGAGGAAACTTGGTGGGAAATATCTAACGGAATACGACCATCAGAAAATTCTGATGGAAATCCACCGTCAGAAATTTCTAATGGTAGCATTTCGTTATAAACTTCTGATGTTCCGTCAGAATTTTCTGACGAAAGAATCCGTCACAAGCTTGTTTTGGTCCTAATTGTAAAAACCTACTACTATTTTATTCTATTCTATAAATAAAAATCACAATTTTGTTTAGATATTCAAATTAAAAATGACAACTTTCTATTTATAACAATTCCTTTAGTAGTAATAACAACCATATTAGTTAACAAAATACGTAGTTTTAAGACAAAAATATTTAGATATAAGGTGTCTATGCTACAAAAGAGAGTGTTCATAATACCATGCATACTTTTTACCACTAGATTCGCGAGAAACATCATCAAATCGAAACATCAAGCTAACAAAAATTATTATCTGATTTCACTTATCACTAATCTATAGTTTCAGATCCTAAAGGATATTTAGAATTTACAAAAATTCTCACAAACCAATTTTACCCGTCACATGTCCTTTTATAGTATCGAAACTACTTTTAATTGTGAACTTTTAAAAATGTCATTAAAAAATGGATATTTTCTTTGCGATTTTCTTATAATAATTTAAATTTTAGTGGCATTTCATAAATTCAGCAAGTGATCATTTTGCAATAGGAAGAAAAAATCAGAAATTCCATTTCAAACACAGCGTGATTTGACATGATACTAGAGATTTAATATTAACAAAAGTTCAAATGGTACAAGTTAAATTTTTTAACTGTAATTTTGATAAGTTATAATGCTGACGATGAGGGTTACGATCTTTCAAAATATTCATATTTATTTAAGCACTCTGAACATAAATTAATTAATACAGGTAAAGCCAATAGTTTGTGCTTTAAATGATATTATTATTTTATTAATATTATTATATAAGCGCACTAGGGATTAAACTGTAGATTCTGGAGAAGTCAAGGGGCCAAATCAAATAATTTGAAATTGTAGAGGGAGTCCACTTTCAATCTATAAAGATTAAAGAGAGAGAGACAGCGTTATACATTTACAATTTCCACTTGCAAGATTCCAACCGAAAACAGTTCTCTACTTCTCTGATTCTCTCTCTCTCTCTCTCTCTCTCTCTCTAGCTCTCTCTCACAAGAACATGAACGCAGCCATGCCCAAGCCCCGACGCCGACGACCGCGCCGCCAGCGCAGACAAAATGTTTGTCGCAACATTTTTCTAGCAGTGGCCGTCGTCCTGTGTTCTACTCCGATCGTCCTGTGTTCTACTCCGATTGTTGAGTTTTGTTCAATTGTCATGTACCCTTGGGTTCACGACAATTTGTTTCTCACGGTGCTGCATTGTGCACTAGCCATGGCTCCCTTTGTTTCAGCCCTCTGGGGCCGTGGAATGGCTGCCCTCGGGAGTTTGATCGCGTCTCTCCACAGTGATTTCTCAGCCCAGTTGACGGCCATTTACATCTTCTGTGTCGCCCTCATTTACTTGTGCCGCTGGTGTACTTCGTTCTATCATGACCACCACCACTAGCAAGGCTGATTTCTTACTCTGATCAAATCTTGAATTCTTGAGCAACAAGTTTAAAATGTGGGTTTTCAGCAATGATTAGTTTTACACTCTTAGTGTTGTTTTAAGTAGTTTCTTGGTACGTAGTGTAATGTTCGTTTCATCGCCACTTGGCTGATTTGTTAGTCCGATCTTCAAGGAGGAATTTAGAAAGATTTTCTTGGATGGATGGTGATTTCTTTCTATAGATGACCAAACCTTGAATTCTTGGGCAAGAAGTAGTGGTACTGGTATCAGTGTTACTGTTTTACATTTTGGTCGTCGTCTAGTCGATGGATGTCTGTTGCATTTAACCGTAGCTGCTCGCCCGATGATGGTAGGAAGCTTTTCGGAAAATATTTCCATTCTGTAGCATTGATCGACCGGCACTGGAAATGGAGAAGCATTCTTACAGCTACTCCATTCTGTTGTTAAGAGTGCCTCTGGTACCTGTTTTGAATGGACAATTAATGAATCGTGTTTTCTTTTTGGAGTATGCATGTATGATGACTTGTAATCCATGTTCTCTTATTGTTTAATTTGTAGGGACCGGAACTTTTTCTTTTCCATCTAAAAGTTTTATTTTAATATACGTGTCGCTATAACATCTTCACTAGAAAAGATGTCAATGGTAATAAAATTTTAGTAACAGAACTAATTCTGTTACTATTAGCAATAGAATAGTAACATAGTGCATATAGTTACGGAATTAGGAACGTAATCGTTTTGTTACTACTTTTTCATTACCAATCCGTTACTGAATAGTAACAGAAAAAATTTGTTATTATTAATAACATAATAGTAATATATTAGTAACATAACACAGATAGCCACGGAATTAGTAACAGAATTACTTCTATTACTAGTTTTTCATTACTAATCTATTACAAAATAGTAACGGAAACAATTTGTTACTATTAACAATAGAATAGTAACGTATTAGTAACAGAACGCGTATAGCCACAGAATTAGTAATGGAATCATTTTTGTTGCTAGTTTTTCATTACCAATATGTTAATAAATAGTAATAGAAACAATTTGTTACTATCAGTAACAGATTACCAACAATTTCGTAATGAATATGGTTAGAGAAACTTACGAGAACATACTTTATATAAATTATGAGGCAGCATATTAACAAAGATTTATAGTAGCTTAGTGGTCGAAACTTTACTCGTCAACCACCAAGACTTGAGTTTGAATCCTCACAAAAGCAATCGGGGGAATTATTTTCTTTTTAAATTCTAGTTCATGATTAGCAATGAAATTAGCAACAAAAGTTTGTTGCTAATTAATAACGCTTTTATCCGTTGGTAATTTAGTAACGGCCTAATTAACCTGTTGCTAATTAGTATCAGAAAGTTTTTACGTTACTAATAATTTATATATCGTTTCTAAATTAGTCACCATTGAATTGGTAAGGAATTTTGTAACAGTATTTTTCTGTTACTAATAACTGTTAGCAACTAGATTGACCCTGTTAGTAACGGAAATTTCCGTTACTAATAAAGTCTTTTCTTGTAGTACGTGTCTAAATAAGTTTGAATAGTCAAACTTTGTTGTCACTTTTGTCTAGTCGTAACTATAATTTTATTTTAAACTTTAAAAGTATTGTAACGAGACATTTTTAAGAACTAATGGCCGAAACTTATACTAACAAATTCCAATTTAAATAATTTGAAATTAAACCAATTATTTCATAATAACAATAACAATTTAAATTAATTTAATTAATTAAAACTCAAAACCCATGATTATTCATTTTAATCCAAATTCTTGTATGTATGCAAATATTTTTCTCAACTAATGACCCAAATCTTGTAGCCTAATTAAACTCAAAAATTCAAAAAACTTTGCCACAAATAGTAGTCTTCATTCAACACTACCAACCTGAATTAATCCTATACCACAAATAAAACTCATAAGTGGCACCCCCATTCCATCCTCCTCCAACCCACACTACCAACAGCCAAGGTCACTCTCTCCCTTCCCCTCTCCAACGTTTCTCTTTCTCTCTTTCCCGTTGTCTTTGAAAATTTCAATAAGCATTAAACAACTTTCTTCACCGTCTATTCTATACATTTCATACACAAGGATATATATATATATATATACACATCTCCATCATTTGTTGATATGCACAAGAAAATACAATTTTTTTTCCATACATTCAATACATATTTATACATACACACCCTCAAGCATAAAATTGAAAGCAAGCAAGAAAACCACACACCCGTGATCTTTTCTTGCCGCCAACAGCCCCACGCCAGCCACAAACCCTCTGGAAAATGGCGACCCTCCTCTCGGCCCTTTTTTTTGAACCACTAAAACAAACCCCATTCGGCCCCAAAACTCAAAGTCCACTACTTCTAGATGTCTTAGAACTGATTCTTGTTCGATGTTTTCAAAATGATCTTCTATCAAAAACTTTCACCATTCATTTAAATACTTGCCTAGATGGAAAGAACTCGTTAAGAGCATCGTTTTCCCTTATGTTTTGTCCTTAAAGACCATGGTTTTCGCTAGAAAACTTGCTCTTCCGATCTGAAAAAGATCACTGCTTCCATTTTCTTTTGGATAATGATAAACTACTATGTTGGTTCACCGATTAGTTTACCAGTTGACAAAATTATAAAAAAGAGTTGGAGGATAAAACTGTCAATTCAGATTCTTGATTTATTTGGTATTTAGATTTTTAAGGGTAAAATTATCAACTAGTAAAGCAATCGGTGAACTAGTAGAGATGTGTATTATTACTCATATTTTTTCATTTCTGCCAGTATGAAACGGCTGTGCGAATTTGGGGATGACGTTGTCTTTGCAAATTTAAAGAATTGTATTTTTACACAAGAGTCCCTATAGTTTTTAAGTGCAATAAGTTAACCCCTCACCTTTAGCATCTTTCCTATTAGTCCTCAATGTTCTAAAAGTATTCAATAAAGTCTTTTAAGTTCTACTTTGAAATGTTTCAACCTCATGACTTTCAGAGTTAACTTATATGGTCCCATATGTTCTGAGATGTGATATTTCAGTCCCCATAAATTTTGAATCTAGTCTTTTCAGTCCTCAAGCTTATGATTTAAATCATATTCATCCATAATCTTAGTTCTTTCCCAACTTAGCTCTCAAAATTATTTGAAACATATTTTCACTCACATTCTACACTATCAATTGTTTCACTTTAGCTTTTGAAGTTTTAATTTAATTGTTAAACTTTAATTTTCAACTCCTAACTTTAATTAATTTCTTTTATTGACTAGATGGAGCAGTCGGACACTTAGGAAGCTAGTGTAAAGATTCAAAACTCAACTCAATAAAACCAAGAGGTAGACTATTTATTCAAAAAACTCTTTTAAGATTGTGCAAACTTAATTGATTTGTATTGTGAATGGTATATATGGATATGTAATAATAAGAATTGCATGTTATATGCACAAGATCTCTTGATTATGCATATAATTTGTATCACTAAGAATTGAGAACTTGCTTTTGATATGCTTAGCTCGTTTCTCATATAAGAGTAAGAATAAGATCTATTAAGAATGTTAGACTTACATTTATTATACGGTGCTTGTTTGCAAAAGAATTAAGGATTCTAGCCTTGAAGAATTAACATGCCTATGTGTACCATTTATTATATGAAATAATTGATATGCGCTTGAGTCTATTGAGTATTTCGTATGAAATACTCATTCCTTTCAACTGAACAAATTTCAAGTTTTAGAACTGACGGTAAAATAGCAAGCAGTAGCTATAACTAATATGTCTTATGAAAGATTAATCTTTTGAAAAACTTGTTTATCTTTCATGAAGAAACACTTGATAAACTCTAAGTATTTTATTACAACTGTCATGGACTGATATACTATATTTGCTTTTCGCACTTTCAAGACTTCTATTGAATATTGTCATTTCCTTATTAAATTATATTATAAGTTTGCAAGAAAAGTCAAACTAACGCTTATAACATTTTTAAAATTCGAGGCGTTACATAATTAGTTCTTCACTTCGTTGGTTTTTTCTTTCTTTCTTTTTTTTTTTTAAATTTCTATTCTCTGTTTTTGGATTTTCAATCGAGCTGAACTTTGACTCGTAGAGATATTTCATAATTTATGTAGGTTAATTACATTTCTTGAACAAAAATTTTTGTGCTATTTGTGATTAAAGAGTTCACATCGTTAAAGTGAAGGACTAAGGAAATCCATTATGTAGGTTAATGCACGCGGGATGCAATATTCAGAGACCATCCGAAGTTTGTGGTTTAGTGCATATATTTTAAGCTTCTGGGGCCAAAAGAAAATGTTCCGAAGTATGAGCGACTAAATTTCAGTGTTCTTCCTTTAATAGACAGTGAAAAGTACCGCGGA
The DNA here is from genome assembly GCA_963692815.1 of Nyctanthes arbor-tristis. Classification (NCBI taxonomy): domain Eukaryota; kingdom Viridiplantae; phylum Streptophyta; class Magnoliopsida; order Lamiales; family Oleaceae; genus Nyctanthes; species Nyctanthes arbor-tristis. Next base: position 24,693 of record CAVNYN010242406.1, on the reverse strand, counting down.
AGGTTAAGTTTTTTCTCCTCGGAACTCTATGGTAGTGTGTGTGTGTATATATATATATATTATATATTATTACTAAAAGATAGTGCAGTGACATTTTTTGGTGCATAATTATCATGTGTATAAGCTATCGTGTATGTACTATAGTCCCCGTTGTTGAATTATTAAAGTCACTTGACTTGGAGTGATCATCGATTCATCAATTTGCCTCAATCAATAATTATTTCTTTGTGTACAATTGATCCTCAATCGCTCATTTTGTGTGCAATTGTCCCAGGCATAATGATTTCCTTAATTCCAATATCATGTCTACGTATCACAGGGGCATAGCTAGAAGATGTTGGAAGAGGTAGTCGAAACTTGAAAACCTCTAACCAAAACAGTAAAAAAAGAATTTCCCAAAATGTAGAAGTTTTTTTTTTTTTGTTTTTTTTTTTGGGTGGGGGGGGGGGGGGGGTGGGTGGGAGATCAAAATATTTTTGTTATTTTTTAAAGGTTGGACAAGTCAAGTTATGAAGTTCCCCAAGTTACCTGCGCTGGCCAGTCGTGGTCAGATCAATGTAACACGATGGGAGTATCTTCCCACGAAGTTTCCTAAGGTGATCAGATGACCAACAACAGTTGGAAGAATGCAAAAGAAATGAACAACGCACCAAAAGTATTTCCTACCAATTTGAAAGAAATTCACTAGGTAAAATAACAGATATATAGCTCGTAGTGATACCAATCAATTCACTAGTGAATCCCACTTCAATTTTTGCAAGAATTCAAGATTTCATCCCAGATGATCATAGACTGCAGAAGTAAATCAGAATCGCATTAATGAATTAATGTGAAAACGGCGGAGCTATTAAAGATGATGAGTTTCGATCAGACTCCTTGAGGAAAGATAAAAGACCAGCCATGCCACCATGAAATACACGTCCATCACACATTGAAAAAACAAGGAAGGGAATTGCCCCGTAAGTTTCCACAGCATCCACCTCCCAACCAATCGACAGGTGGTTGTTTCCAAATTATGAAGCCATACAGCACTCGGCAATGAAGAATTTCCACACTGTAAATATTTCATAATGACCAAGCCTTTAAAGTCAACCAAAAGACCTGGACAAAGAAAAAATCCGGCTATGAAATCAACAGAAAATCAGAATCTTGATACCGTGCAGTCATATTGCCAATTAAAGAGATGAATCTGGCTTCCCAGAAAGTACCAAGAAACCTGTAGTAGCCAGATCTCTAGGAAAATCCAATATTTGTAAAATGTATCAACAGTGCTTCCACAACCCGTAAGACCCGTTTCAAGAAGTTTATCAGAAACAGGCTTCCCAACCCTATAGATGAAGCAGTAAAACTATTAAGAGAATGTAAGCGACTTTTCTAGTTTTCTTTAACTTTTTTGTACTTTGCTGCGGGACCACAGCATAAGGATAAACTAACAAAAACAACCCCTTTATCTGGCCCATTTGTATTTGGCATTTCCGCTTTATCGTTTCTCTCTCCAGTATCCATGCAGCCATAATCTTCACGGACCACCGGAGGAAAGTCACTATCCTCTGTCTGTCCACCGCCATGAACTGAAAAACGAAGCCAATTGAAATTAAAAATTCAATCTCCAATTCTCCTTCGTATGTTTCGAGTTTTGGAATCACCGTTTGTCGTTTGGGTTCAAAAAATTAAATAATAAACCCTAACTCTCTAAGGCCGAAATTTGTTCCGTAGCAGTAGGCGGCAACAGGAAGAGTGAAGAGTGCAAGTTTTTGGCACTTCGTGACTTGTACGTATATTTTGGGAGTTAATAGACCCAAAATTTGATTTATACCTTCTTTTCTTTCTTTCCTTTTTTTTTTTTAGTTTTTCCTTTTCCTGCTTTCTTGATTGTCAATTTATGCAATTATGCTCTTCCTTTTTTCCCCTCTATTCTAGTGAAGTGATCAAATTAATGGCACTAAAAGGACAAAGGCTGAGTAGTGATTACTGAAGCAAGCTTGTATTTTGAAAGGTGAGATATGATTTATTATAAGAGCCTAAAATTCTGAAAATTAAAGTCTTGATTAAACGGTTAGCTAACTTTGAGAAATTATGTTGACCGAGTTTATCAATTATCATTTTCTGGTTATTTTCTCTTATATGGAACTTTGATATTTTGTAATCTTGAATTCTTGATAGATCGGAAGAGCACAGATATAAGACCGTAATTGAATTTATCATTTTATATTTATTGTGAAATTTATTATTTATTGGTACTGAAGTTTTATTAATTGTTATTTTGTAGTTTTTAAATTTTTATTCTGTGCAAACCAATGTGAAAAACTCTAGCTCCGCCACTGCTATCATGTCAACCCAATCCTGCCACGATTGAGTGAAGACAATCACGAGAGCCACACCATAAGTAGCGAAGAAAGAAACTAACAGAGGGCGATGAACCATAAATGCTACACCAAGGAGATTGAAATTTCGATCTCCGGTGACTGGAGTTCAGACGGTGCTCTACTTGGGCGCCAAGGCTTGATTAGTATAGTAGCGGACGATGAAGAGCCCAGAGTAGAACAACAAGAATAACAGGACGTGAGGCCATTGGAAGAATACTCAGGTGGTGTGTTGGAGTGTCACAATGATGGTGGAATGGTTGACCGGCAGCTGCTCAGGTGGTATGTTGGAGTATTTCAGTTTAACCCCTTTGAAGGAGTAATTGAATTGCTCAGAATCAGAGTTGTAAACCATACCATCATGGCCAAGAACTCTTGGAAAAGTGGTAGAGCTCCCGTTCAACAACGAAACCTTCTCTTCAAAATAGAAGCTATGGGCGGAATAACGCCGGTCAGGTCCATCACCACCCAACAACAGCCCTAGATTGCTTCCTCTGCCAGCTAGGAATGACTACGGGGCAGGTTCGGAATGTGTATGCCTTCCCCGCCCCCACCCCGTACCCAATTCAATTGGGTATAAGATGGGTACGGGCGGGGGAGGTTCAGGGCGGGTACAAGAAAAAAGCCAGTTACCTGCCCGTTAAGAAAATACTAAAAAATTTTAAAAAACAAATTGGAAACTACATAAATAATCATCTAAGATATCATACATCAAACATAAATTATCAATATCATTTAACTACACGTTAAAATTCAAAGCATCAAATATTCAACTATATATGACACATCGAATTTAAAGTTATTTAAAAGAAACTCAAAATTTGAATTAGTATTAAAGTTAGCTAAAAATTTAACATAAAGAATATTGGGCAAAGTGATCGAGGCATATTGTTTTAATTTTGGTTATAAGGGTTTGAATCCTCACGGGCTCTTCTTCTATACCAAAATTTTTTTTTATAATTAAAAAAAACTATTGGGTATTGGGTCAGGCCGGGTCCGGGAGGCCAATACCCGTACCCGTCCCAATACTTAAGATCAACAGCCCCGTTTGGGACGGGTACCCGCAGTTATCCAGTTTTAGGTGTAAAATTGTAATTTCAACTACTAGCCGGTCATCTTGGTTCTATCCAAAATCAGTCATCGTCCCATCAATCCCGCAGGAACAAACACGATGATCCTCTAGTCATTTGGTATCATAGCATGTTTTACTCAAACGAGCAATTCGATCTGGTTAAGACTCAAGCTAGCACACATATTTTAAGATTATTATGCTACAATGAGCCGCCATCTTACGGGAGCATGTTAAGGGATAAATCACACATTAGTTAAGTACAATAATATAAATCAAAATATAAACACTTGGGCTACTCCTCTTAAGAAAGTTGACCTTTTAAGATAGAATCCAAGTCTTTATAGTTGCAGCACTGTTGATACATATAAATATTGTAGCTTTTGAAGGACTTGGCTACTACAGGTCTCTTCGTAATTCCTTAACAGTCAGATTCATCTCTTTGCACAATATGACTGCATGGTGGCAAGATTCTGAATTGGGGATGAGAGTTTGCTGGTTTTCTATTGATTTCATAGCAGGATGTTTCTTTTGTACAGGTTCTTGGATTGTCTTTGAGGGATTGGTTACTATGAAATATTTACTGCGTGGACATTCTACTAGTTTGTGGACACTGAGTGCTGCATGGCTATATATTTTGGAAACAACTACCTGTGGATCAGTCGGAAGGTGGATGCCATAAAAAATAACAATAATAAGCACAAGGAAATGGATGACAAAGGAGATGAAAGGCTGAGAATTTTCTATATATTTTCTTTTACTAATTGATGCCGTGAGTACAATGTATATATAGTGCAAAGGTGATGATAAGTATACAAATTTCAAAGTCTTGATAGACTTTAAGCTAACTTCCTATCCATCTACAATATTAATCTACTAATACAAAAGATAATGCAAGTAGATAATTACAAATACCTAAATTACAATTAACTAAATAAAATAATAATGAGGATAAAATTGATGCTCAACTTTACGTGTTAATCCTATTATGCCCCCTCAAGATGAAGGGTGGATGCACTCCAATCTTGGCACGAACGGCTGCTAGGCGTGTCCCAGAAATGGGTTTGGTCAGGCCATCAGCCAATTGATCTGATGAGGAGACGTACGACACCATTAGTTGACCTGCTTGAACTTTTTCCCTGACAAAATGAAAGTCGCTTGCTATATGTTTCATTCGGGAATGGAAAACTGGGTTTACATAAAAATATGTAGCACCAATGTTATCACAATAGACAACTGGTGCATTGGAGGTATTCAAGTGAAGTCCAGTTAGCAGAGATTGCAACCATGCAATTTTAGCTGCAGCTGCAGCAGCCGATCTATATTCAGCTTTTGTACTTGAACGGGCTACAGTTGTCTGTTTCTTTGAACTCCACGCAATAGGGTTAGATCCAATGAAGATTATGTATGCCCCAGTTGAGCGTCTATCATCTATGTTACCGCCCCATTCTACATCCGAGAAAGCATGTATAGAGAATGGTGATGCTTTCTTTAGCAACAAGCCATGATCAATCATGCTTTTGAGATATCGAAGCAACCTTTTGACTGCTGCCCAATGGACAGTTGTGGGCTTCTGCGTGAACTGTGAGATCTTGTTTACAGTGAAAGATATGTCACGTCTAGTGAGTAAAACATATTGAAGGCTTCCAACAACAGAATGATATTCAGAGGCATTTGAGAGTGTTTCGCCCTCAGATATGGTAGGGATTCGGCCTGGAGACAGAGGACTGGATGTAGGCTCCGATCTCTGTCATATGAGATCGAGTGAGGAGATCATGAATATATTTCCTTTGTGATAAAAGCAATCCATGAGAGTTTTGTAAAACTTCAACACCAAGAAAATAGGAAAGAGGTCCAAAGTCTTTGATAGAGAACTGTGATGCCATTTGATGAATAAATTGGTTTAGGATGGAAGAGGAATTTCCAGTGAGTATTATGTCATCTACATAGACTGGCAAGTAGAGAACCTGTGTCGACTGACGATAGATGAATAGGGAGGAATCAGATACAGAGTTGATAAACCCAAATATGTCGAGAAAGTTTTTGAGTCCATTAAACCATGCCCGTGGGGCTTGTTTAAGGCCATATAATGATTTTCGAAGATGGCATACATGTTGAGGATATTTTGGGTGAATAAATCCAGGTGGTTGCATCATGTAAACATCTTTATCAAGATGACCATGCAAAAATGCATTATTCACGTCGAGTTGACAGAGGGGCCATCCATGTGAGATAGCAGCAGTAAGAATGACACGGACTGTGGCTGGTTTAATTACGGGGCTGAAAGTTTCATGAAAGTCAATAACCTCCTGTTGGTGGAATCCTTTTGCTACTAAGCGTGCTTTGTAGCGATCAATGGAGCCATCTGGGTTTCTTTTGATACGGAAGATCCATTTGCACCCAACGATGTTATGGAATGTGGAAGGAGGAACAAGATTCCAGGTTCTATTGGTGAGTAGAGCATTGAACTCTTTGGACATGGCTTCATGCCAGAGTGGATCTTTGAGTGCTTGGCTCACATATGTTGGTTCAAGAGGGGGAGTTGTGGGCTTGGTTGTGAGAAGGGAATATTTAGGATTGGGAGTGAATATATTATTTTTAGATCGAGTGATCATTAGGTGTTAATTGGAAACAACTGGAGATGGGTTTTTGGAGATCGGAAGAGCATGGAGATGGTGTTGGGTTTTCAGTGGCTCGATTTATATATGGATGGGATTCGACATGTAAAGCAGAGGGGGTAGGATTTGCAGAGTTAGCATTTTGTGGAGAAGATATGGGGTGAGGATTGACCTGATTATTTTGGGACGGGGATAGAGATGAGGGTAGAGGAGGCAGAGGAGAAGATAAGGGAAAAGAACCTGAAGATTGAGAAGAATCCACTAGAGGAGTTGAAACCCACGATGTCCTCCTTTGTGCACCAAAATCATGTTCTGATCCACTCAAGGTACTGTTAGTAGTGGGAAATGTGTTGGGGTGAGGGTTGAAATTTATGGATAATGGTTAAGTAAAAATGGATTGCTGATTAAGCTTTGTGTAGGGAGTAGTCTGACCGAGTTTGGAAAGTGGAAATATATGTTCAACAAACTCAACATGTCGGGAGGTGTATAGTTTTCTCTGTATATAATCATAACATAAATATCCACTTTGAGCCATGGAATATCCTAGGAAAATGCATGGGCGAGATTTTGGTTGTAACTTGTGTTGGTTGTAAGGCTTAAGCCATGAATAACAAAGGCACCCAAAAACTCTAAGTTTAAGTAACTTGGGTGGTTCGTTAAATAGCTTCTCATAGGACATGAAAGATAAATTTACTTTTGGCATGCGATTTATGAGGTAAACAGCAGTATGGAAAGCATAGGGCCAGAATGAAAGTGGGACTGGGGCATGATGGAGTAAACTTAATCCAGTCTCAACAATGCGTCGGTGTCGCCTTTTGGAATAGCCATTGTGTTCCGGTTTATATGGTGGGGTTGTGAGATGGGTAATGCCATTTGATGATAAAAAGGAAGAGAGGGCAATGAATTCACCGCCATTGTTAGTGTATAGTTGAGTGATTTTGTGTTGAAAGAAGTTTTCAACAAGGGACTTGAACTTAATGAATACTTCTTTCACATCAGCCTTTTGTTTTACATGGTAAAGCCAAACATATTTAGTATAGTGATCCAAAAATATGACATAGTATTTATATCCTTCACTTGAAATAATTGGAGAAGTCCAAACACCTGAATAGATTAATTGCAATGGGAAAGTGCTTGTATGGCTGGATTGATCAGAAGGCAACTTATGACTTTTATTACAGCGACATGAATCACAGAACAAATTGGAAATGTTCTTAGATGACAACGACACTTGATGAGAAGAAACTAAGTGAGACATTATTTTGTGAGAGGGGTGTCCTAGGCGATTATGCCAAATTTCTGTAGTGGTTCAGACTTTGATGATTTTGGCCACGCATAGACGCCACCTTTAAGTTTGCCTTCCACTAGTGGAGCTCCCGTCTGCAAGTCCTTCACAAGAAAGGAAAATGGTAAGAATTCGACTCAGGTATTATTTTGAATACAGAATTTAGACACAGAATTCAGATTTTTCTTCATAGATGGTACACAAAGGACATTAGTTAAACTAAAATTAGATGACGGGGAAGACAGAGTTTTACTGCCAGTGTGTGTGATTTTTAGACCTGTACCGTCACCTATCTGGATGTCATCAGGACCCATGTAATTAGAGTGGAAGGACAAATTTTGCAGGTCAGCTGTGACATGATGAGAGGCGCCAGAATCAAGTAGCCACTCGGAGAAAGAAGGTATACTGGATTAAGCTAAGTGTGCCTAGGAAGTAGAGTTGATTTGGCGACATTGGCTGGTTTTGTGTTGAAGGCGTGAATTTATAAATGGGACATTGTTTGGCAGTATGTCCTTGCACATTGCACAGTTGGCAATATCCTTTATATGGACATGAATAGCGGACATGAATAGGAGTTTTGGGATTTGTAATATGAATTGTGTTTGGATGAGGTTTTTGTATTTAGGTGAAATTTCTGAGCTGCATTGGCAGTGATGTGTTGGAAGTAGAAGAGACTTCCAGAGTAGACTTTCGACTGAGATTCACGAGTTATGAGCTTCTCATGAAGCTCATCAAAGGATATGGTTGTTTTACGAGCTTTGACTGCTTCACTGAGGCCAGCATACTCTGGTCCAAGACCGCGCAAAATGTGTAGAATTAACTCATCCGATCTGGAGGAGAGTTCATCAATGATAAACTGTCAACTAGACTTTTGACTTCATGCATATATTCCGTTATTGTTGCATCTGCTTTGTGTACTGAGCCAAGACGGCTTTTGAGACTCATTATGCGGCCACGTGAAGGTTTGGCATATGTAATCTGTATAAGATCGGAAACCTGAGCAGAAGTTCTGGATGCTACAATTAAAGACACCAATGATGGCGATATGGAACTCTGATACCATATAAAAAAATAACAATAATAAGCACAAGGAAATGGATGACAAAGGAGATGAAAGGCTGAGAATTTTCTATATATTTTTTCTTTTACTGATTGCTCCGTGAGTACAATGTATATATAGTGCAAAGGTGATGATAAGTATACAAATTCGAAAGTCTTGATAGACTTTAAGGTAATTTCCTATCCATCTACAATACTAATCTACTAATACAAAAGATAATGCAAGCAGATAATTACAAATAACGAAGTTACAATTAACTAAAGAAAATAATGATGATGATAAAATTGATGCTCAATTTTACGTGCTAATCCTATTAGTTGCTGTGGAAACTTTTGGGGCAACTCCCTTCCCTGTATTTTCAATGTGTGATGGACGTGTATTTCATGGTGGCGTGGCTGGTCTTATATCGTTCAGCAAGGAGCCTGATCAAAACTCATCATCTTTAGTAGCTCGGCCATTTTCACATTAATTCACTAATGTGATTCTGATTTACTTCTGCAGTCTATGATCAACTGGGATCAAATCTTGAATTCTTGCGCAAATTTAAGTGGGATTCACTACTGTCTGTTGTTTTACACAGTGGATTTCTTTCTAATTGGTAGGAAATACTTCTGGTATGTTGTCGATATCTTTTGCATTCTTCCATTGTTGCTGGTCGTCCGATCACTTTAGGAAGCTTTGTGGGAAGATACTCCCATCGTGTTACATTGATCTGACCATGACTGGCGGGCACAGGGAATGGCTAGCTTTCTTGCAGCTAATAAAATTCTGTTGTTGCCCTTTGTATTCGTTTTGTTGGACAATTATAATCAAGTATCTGTTCTGTTCTGTTCTGGAGTATGTTAATTTGCAAGCATTAGTTTTCATGTTTTTGGTTCCTTCTTGATCACAAGGATTGCGCAAACATTTTTCTATATATCGCGGGTGGGACGTACGACTGTGAATTCTGGAACAAAATTTCTTATGTGGTCATAACGAGTCGATTAAAGAGTTCTAATGGTAACATTGAACGTACTAACCAGTTAGTTCTCTACATAGAATTCCACTTATTCCAACACTTAGTGGGATCATAGAGGAATAATGTGCTGAGCTTTGACGGCTCTAGGCAAGTTAATTTTAGAAGCACGTTGGTTTCTTGTTTCTCCTGTATTTCTTCAAAATTGTTCCGCTTGTTTATTTGAAGAATTTGCAGTGATCCCTTCTGACTTCTCTGCATTTGCCAGCTCGCTCTCCTACGTAGAATATTTAACATCATACTGAGCTATTCCGTCTAAGAAATCTCAATGAACAATCCTTAAAGAGCCCAAAAAACTATGAAAATAGTTGAAGATTTGCTAGAAAGAGAGCTTATTTAGCAAGTTCTTGCGTCCATAGACAATCAAGCTACAACTTGTAAACTCAAGGATTGATCTTAGCCGTGGCTACCGTCAATGGTTTTGAATTCCTCAAACATCGAAAACTACATCCAAAACTAACGATGGACTTGATCATATACGGATGAACTCTGATTTATTAGGATATTAACTTTGTTACACTGGGATTGAAGTCGATGAACACAATGTTGGAGCAAGATCGAATGAAGAAATTTTATGGATGGTCGCCTCAACTTTGACTCCATGCTACTGAACTTAAATATGTTGGCCTTATACAGATTTTGTTAATAATCTGTGAAGTAGTAATTGAGGAGAGACAGAGTGAAAGTTCTAGTATTCTTTACACCGTGGGATGGATTGCAGAAGAATAATAAATATAATGAATTAAATTACACTTGAACACAATGAGGAACAACTTATGGCTATACAAATTAACTATCATCCTAAAATAGTACACAAAACATCAAGAGCCAGTCGGTGCATGCTGGCTGCCGATCAGTCAGAGGCAGAGAAGTATTCGCCGAGCCGGTGGAGATTTAGCACATTGAACTACACTGAGGAAGATACTCTCACTGCAAGGGATATGGAGTTTTGAATTATCAGTCTTGAAATTATATACTTCTTGAGCTTGATACAGCAATGCCTTGAACAATGGGTGTTTAAGCAACTTGATATCGACCACAAACCTTGTTCGATGCTCGCCTACGTAGACCACCAAGTGACCTCTCGGCACGTCGTTAGGGACGACCTTCTCTTCATACTTCAAAGACCACCAAGACCAGTGGCAGCAGTCTTCGGAGCCCGAAGAAGGTATGATTGTACGTCCCATTCTTCGCCACTTGCTTATGTATGCCCCGAGGAACTTTCCTTTCATGACGCTCGACTTTGTAAGTCAAGATCGACTTCGTCGTGAATTCAGAGGTGAAAGGAAGAGATGGAGGGTTTGAGTGTGGGTATATTGGTTTGAATGTCAGGGGAGAGTTATATATATAAGAGTGGGAAAGTGACAAGGTTTAAAGGGGATTGTAAAATTACTGCAAGTACACGATTTGAATATGAATTTGTACGTAATTCTCCCTCTTGCAATGGGTACTGATCTTTCGAAGTTCTCAAACTTAGACCCCACGAGGAATTAATTAAGAATGGAGGAGATAAGATAGGAAAGAGGGATGGGAAAGATAAGCTTCTTGGACAAAGTGCAATATCCACTTACATTGTCACACTAATTATTTTCTCGTAATCACCTTTCGATGTGAGAAAAGAAAATTTTCTATTGAGTCAGATCTGGCTTTATGTATGGAATCTGACTGTCAATAAAAAACAGTCACATCACATCTGAAAACAGGGCTTAGAGTCAGATCTAACTCAATAGAAATTAGCGTGAGAAAAAGGCCGGTTACGTGGAACGGGTGGATTGAGCTCGAGAAGTATATATGTTTGACATATGTATGAAATGGAAGAATATATGGACTCGATCAGTAACGTGGAATAGATAGATAAAAAAACAATAAACGACTATATTATGGTGAGATCTAAATGAGGTGTCAATATTAATTACGAACACTATAGTCCATATAATCTCTTTTTGAGTGGTTAGTTACGGGAAGGATTGATTAGTTTGATGTGACTGGGGAAACATAACTGAAAAGCCAGCACATAGGTTCATCCCCCTAAAGCCAAGGTGTTGCTGTACCTTTGTTGGTGTTGTTTGAGAAGATAGCAAACTTCACTTCAGTCTGACACCAATTCTTAGCCTTCCAACTAATTTCCAACATATATTGAGAGGGAAAAGAGCCTGTATTGAAAATCTTCACAGCTTTGCCAACCCTACAAAATTAATAAATTTGGAAAATTTTAGGTAGAATAGTTGCATGCATCTCCAATTTACATGTTTACTACAACTGTCTTGTAACGAGAGATCACGTTATTATTTGAAGATGTGCTGCTTAGTATAGAAATCAATCTTCATTGATGTTCGCATAATAAATGTAAATTTTTGCATGTTATAGATAAATTTCTTTACCAAAATTTCTATAGTACTATAATCTAGAACTTGGGGTTTTAAGAAAAGTGGAAATAAGTGAACTTGGAATTCTTTTCATTCTTCATTTATATGTTCTTTTTTCCACTTTTTTTCCAATAATTTCTCAAAAGATATCATATACCCAATTCTTTGTGGTTCTTATACATTTTCCTTTCCTCTATCTTCTCTATTTTTTTTTCTACCGACCATTGCACTTAATTAAGACACTATCTAGTCCGACATCGATGATTAATCTTGTAATAATTTTCATGGTTGATTGAGTGTTTACATATATATGTGAGTTTTGTGCATAATAAAAGGGTAATTTTATGAGCGAAGTCTTGATTTTATTTTACAAGAACCTCAACAATTTCTCATAAAGAAATTGGATTCTTTACTGCTTATCTAATTTCTCTTTTCTTTTCTTTTTGTTTCTTTTGGGTTTTTCTTTTTATTTATTTATTTTTTTTTTGGTTGGAGGAGGGGGGATCATGATTTGATTACAAATTATTTTTCATTGAAAATCTCATTTTACACTCCATTCTTTTAGGTCCAATCAGATACAGTTTTATTTTTCATGAAAAATATTTACATATTAGGCTAAAAACGGAGATTTTCAAAATGAATTCTCATGGGGAGATAGGACCCCCAAAAACTACACACCATAAGTGTTTCTTTTTTTTTTTTAAATTCTTTTAAGTAACTTGGGGGCATTAAAAAAAAGAATGTACACAAAAAAATTACATAATGTTTAAGGACAATATATCCTATCTTTTAGTACGTTATATTATTAAATCAACAACAATTACTAAATTGCACGGGGTACATGTGTAAAACTTTGTTAAAAAAATATTTATTCTAAAAGAAAATGGAAGATCCAATCCGCCTTCTCTTTTCAATGAAAGGCTTTATGATCTTGACCAGGGTTTCTTTTAACCGATTAGTCGTTTTATGGAAAATAAGATTCGAGTATTCTACACATCGTGGTTTTAGAGAATGTTTTCAATATGTACTATTTTTAATAATCTAACTAGACATTTTGTGACATTAAAACAATAGCAAAATCTCGTATGTGCGTGTGTGTGTATTTATTTATATATAAATTCAATCACTATATATATATATATATAAAAGCTAGAGTAGATTATTATTATTATTATAAAATTTTCACGCCACCCACTGGCAGGGATATTTTAGAAAACCCGAGACATAAAAACGCAAAAACCGTGTCTTAATTAAGGAAACTCGTTTAGGAAGTTTCCCCAGCCTTTAATAATTAATACACAGAATGTAGAGCACATGCAAGTTGGTGACGTGTCAAAGCAATTGTATATTAATCTACGTGTTTACTTGTATATCTCATGTTGGATGAGCAATTGTACGTGTACCATTTAAGTTTACGGTTGTTGTTAGGGATATGAGTTATTGTTGAATAAAGATTAGAAAACTTGAAGTTTTTCCAATTTCTTTTGATCCACTACCGGTATTCTCTCGAATAAACGGTTTTACGATATTTAAGATCATTTATTCGGTATTCATGTGCGAATCAATGAATAATTGATGCCTAAACTTACAGTATTACAAAGAATCAATGTGTTTTTAGGATTATCTTAGTGTTCTCTATTATTATCACGCTTTTGCCTACATCACATTCTTACTGTGTATGCCAAGCTTGGCTAGACAAATTTCAAATATTTTAAGCGTACAACACGTATGATATTTAATTGTTAATTTCCCATTGACTTGAAGAATCGAAGCACTAACAATTCACTCTCCATGTTGATGAGCCCGGATGTGTCACGTTGGGTAGGTATTATCATGTGTTCATAACTATATTTAAAATTTACTTCTACGTCTCAGCACAATATTGGTGGTGTAGAAATAAACATCTTTAGCAGTGATCAGTTATATATATATATATATATTTATTTATATTTATATGTACATTATTCATGCATGAAGGTAAATATAATTCACAATGATTTGATTGGACAAGAGAAATCAGCTGCGCGTGCATTTTCCAGTTTTTCTTCTCATTAGCTGGCGCTTGTCTATGCATTTATTTCCGCCCATGCATGGCTTCTTTCATTTTTTATGTAATTTATGTAATATAATTCTTTTTGTCAAGAGCTCTTCCGATCTTTATAAGACTTAACATGTATAATATATCGATAATGCTAAATAACCACCTTATCTCATACCCGCCTCATCATATTATTTATATATTGTGATATATTACAAATAACTTATGGACAAATTAACATGTTATCTACCTTATCTTAAATTGTTTATATAATTACCACGAAACATAAACAATTCAATGGGAAAAGGGCAATGTATAAGTCTGTTTTAAATAATCATTATAACTAAGAATAACAGGCTTTTTTCCACCTCCTGACCAAACAAGCCAGTTAACATTAAAACATTTTTTTTATATTAACAATCTATTCATTTCTCTTGGTCTATCAACTATATTTCATATCTCTTGATCCATCAACTATATTGAATGGAACTTGAAGTTTCCGCATGCTGGTGTAGAACTTTTACCTTATTCGGCATCGGATCATCTACCATTGATTTTGTTTCTTGAAGGTTGGCCAGATCAATGACCTCTGAACCATGTTCAAAATTTTTTTCCGATTTGAGCCCTTCTGGGTTAAGAAAGGGAGTTATGACGGGTGATTTCGGATCTATGGAATGCAACGGGGCCGACAATGGGGAGCAGTACACCATTTACTACGTTTCAACAAAAAATTGACAGACGTCGGAAAGGTTTGAAGGTGTGGACACTACTAAAAAACACCCTATTAGCGACGGAAATTTTGCGACGGATGCATATGCGTCACAAACTTCAGATGGAACCGTTGGAACTTTGAGATGGTCAGAAATCCGTCGAAAATTTTTTACGGACTAAGACTAACCGTTGGAAATTTCCGACGGCAACCACCACTGTCGGAAACTTTTCTGTTGGACATTATCACCAACAGCGTGAGGATGCCGTCGGATATTTCCGACGGATTTTGTCGCCAAATTTATGCTTTAATTATCCTTCTACTATCGCATATGCCCATTTTATCAAATAATATGCATGTTTGATAAATCATTTATAAAAAAAATGTAATATGTAAAATAAATTTTTTATAAATAAAATAAAAAAATTTAGTAGACAGCCTTTTCAATTTTTTTAGTTTTAATTAAAACAATGAATATTACAATATAGAAAACCAAGTAAACAATATTACATTGCCACCACTATTTTTTATAATCACACCATATTACTAATTGTATTATACATCGATCTTCAGCTTTTCTATTTATTATATTCACGCTCTTAACTTTTTTCATTATATTTTTGTTCTTAACCGTCTATTAACTTGAATATTTCAAACAACGAATATAAAAAATTAAAAATTTTTAAACAATTAGAAGTGCTACTAATGATCAATAACTCTTAGATATGGAATAGAAAATAATTTATATTTTGACTCTTTAATTAAAAGTGCATAATAATAGTTGTATTTATGGTCTTTATATAGGCTAATTACATGCACTCAAATAATGTTCAACAATCTATTTGTAAAAAAATATAATATGAAATAAATTTTTTTTAATGGTAATATGTGGTTTATCCAGTAAAATATAATATAAGACAAATACTTTAGTAATTGATGAAGATTTTATTCAGTTATTTGGTGGTTAAGGCTTAAAACAATAGTTGTAAATAAACTTTTTATTATTTATTGGTATTTTAAAAAAATCACATAAATCACATTTTTATTAATAGAATAAAAAATTTAATAGACAATGAAATACTATAATATAGAAAACTAGTGTAAAACAATATTACATTAATTTTGACGTAGATAAATAAATTTTTCTAATAGGACAGATATATAAATTTTAGAGTACAGTATATATTTAAGTATAATAAAAAGTTAAATTAAATAAAATAAGTCTAATGTTTTAAGAAGAAAATTTCATTATTTTTAAATTGCCAAAATTACCGGATATACTTTATATATATTTTGGGGCAAACAATTCACAAGCATGTGAGGTGGCCTAACGATTACGAATTGACTCTCCAACCCCAGGTCATGTGTTCAAACCCCAACTCAAGCATTTCACACAAGGAATTAAGTCGCGGGTCTTCCTCACGGTTCGGGTCAGGCGGGTCAACGGGTCGCTGGTCAACGCTGTTAGGTTCGCGGGCTACCAGGTCAAGTCAAGCATGGGTCACGGGTTAACGGGTCGGGTCGATTAAAAAAATTTCAATGATTTAGTTTTCTCGTGTCTATCGGAAGAAATTTTCTTATATTGGAAATTTCTGACGGCTATATCCAGTCGAAAATATTTCCGACGGACCAAAAATTTCTGACGGATGCTAAAATTCCATGGGAACACATTAGCAATGCGACCGTCAGCGACAGCATTTCCGACAGTTGTTTTTCCATCGCTATTGACCTTTAGGACTGAATTTAGGCCTTTAGCGACCGAAAAATCCGTCGCTGAAGGTCTGACTTGTAGTAATAGGAGTAGGGATACATTTGGCAGGTGGAGGAAGGAGTTGGAGGAGAAAAATACACAAGTGAAGATGTCATGGGGTACTAATCCAGCAATTCATATGGTTGAGATTAAAACATTGGAAAGGGATATTGAGGTGTTGCAGGTCCGTGAGAAGCTTTTTGGAAACAACAGTTCAGGGCTGAGTGGTTAAGAGTTGGGGACAAAAACACTGCTTTCTGTCATTAGAAGGTGAATCACTGATATAGGAATCATCTGATCTATCGGCTTCGTGATAATAATGGGCAGTGGATTACTCAGAAGCAAGGGCTGGTGGAACACATTAAATAGTATTTAGATAATTTGTTTCGTAGTCAGGAACCGAGTCACGATGATATTTACTGAGTTGTAGAGGGAGTTGATTCTGTTCTAGATGAGGGAGCTATAAATATCTTGGCTAAAGAGTTTACGGAGGAGGATATTATATATTACTAATGCTCTGAAAGATCTTGGTCCGCATAAGTCGCCAAGGGTTGATGGCTTTCATGCCATTTTTTATCAACATAATTGGTCAGTTAAGAGGAAGGAGGTGGTGGAAGCATGTTTAGCAGTACTGAATGGGGGAAAATTTGTGCAGGAGATCAACAAAACTGCAATTGTTCGGATTCCAAAGAAGGGTAATCCCGAACAAATCTCTGAATATCACCTCATCAGTCTCTGCAATACTCTTTGTAAAATTATTTCAAAGGCACTAGCGAGCCTGCTGAGATAGGTATTAGGTCCTCTTGTTGCTCATAACCAAGGTGTTTTTATTGCCGGTGGATTAATTACCGAGAATGCCATAATTGCTTTTCAGCTCTTTACATTTGAGGTCTATGAAAAAGGGGGACGGGTAGGTTCTATGGCCTTAAAATGGTCTTCCTGGATAATTGGTTTAAACTTGTGGATAGGTGCACCCCACTAGAGGGCTTGGACAGGGCTATTCTTTGTCCTCATACTTGTTCCTTTTGTGTGCTGAGGGTGGTTTTTCAAGTGCATTGAGAGCAGCAGAGCAGACGAGGCAGGTTACGGGCATCAAAGCTAACAGAAGGGCGCTTAGAACCAATCATCTATTCTTTGCAGATGATTTCATCATTTTTATGAAGGCCAAAACAGCAGAAGCGGAGTGTATTTTGGATGTTTTGGAGGCTTACAGAGCAGCATTGGGGCAGGAAATCAATATTGACAAAACGGCTATTACCTTTTACCCAAATACCCCAGTTGAGGAGAGGGAGGTAGGAGCAAAGGTGGGATTGAGATGACTTCAGGGTCACGATATATATTTGGGGCTACCATCGATAGTAGAACGTAATAGACGGAAGACTTTTGAGTATATCACAGGCCGCGTTTCGAATAAAATGTCTGGATGGAGGGTAAATCTTCTGTCTAGAGCAGGTAAGAAGCTCCTATTAAGTCTGCGGCTCAAGCTATACCTACTTATTTGATGAGTCTGTTTAGATTTCCACAGGCTCTGTGTAATGAGCTTAGGAACTTGATTCTTAAATTTTGGTAGGGTATGAACGGTGAGAAGTGCAAAATGGCTTGGGTGAATTGGGAGGATTTATGTGCGAGGAAGGTAAATGGGAGATTGGACTTTGGGGAGTTGGGGTGTTTTAATCAAGCCCTAGTGGCTAAGCAGGTGTGGAGGTTATTGCAAAATCCAAATTCTTTAGCTGCTCAAGTTTTGAAGGCAAAATATCACCCATCTACAGATATTTTGGAGGCGAGCGATATGATCGGTATGTTATATTTGTGGAAAATTCTTATGTGGAGGAAGGAGGCAATTAGACTAGGGCTTCGGTGGCGTGTCGGGTTGGTTTGGGAGTGCATATTAATGTTTTTCAAGACACTTGGCTGCCAAGGCCACCTGGATTTAAGCCAATCTCGGCTGTGGTTCTGAACGTTACTACGGTAAATGATTTGTTGATAGTAGGGGTGAGTGGAATGAGGGATTGGTCCATTTGTTGTTTTGGACGATCAATGCAGAGTGCATTTTGTCTATTCCTTTAGGACATAGTTCGAAGTGTGATAGGCTTGTATAGCACTACACATCGAATGGTGAATATTTGGCCCAGAGTAGGTATCATGTGCTTTGTGAGCAACAATGTTTACAGCGGCCAGGTTCTTTAACGGAACATACGGTGATGTGAAAGAAACTTTGGGGCTTGAAGCTACCACCTAAAGTGAGGGTTTTCCTTTGGTGTTTGATTTGAGAGGCTGTACTTATAGGGGAGAACCTTGGGAAGTATCATATTGAGAATTCACTGCGTTGTGTTAGATGTGGTTGTGTAGAAAGCAATTTTCACCTTTTCAGCTCATGTAAATAGATGAAGACACTTTGGTGCTATATTGGACATTGGTTGAAAGTTAAACAGCTGTTACACTCTGATTTGAAACAATTTATGGCTACTATCTTTGACTTAAAAGACTCACGGCTGCTGGAATTTATTTACACGCTGTTGAGGGCTGTATGGAGGTCAAGGAATGTGGTTGTTTTTGAGGGTCTTCATGAGAGAGTGGAGGATGTTAGTGATTGGAGTTGGGCGTATCTGGAAGCGTATCGAGGGGAGGTTGGGAATGGCCGAGAACAGCAACTTGCGCAAGGGATTACTGAGGCTGTTTTACCACATGTTGGTACATTGGCGGACGGGAGTTTCTTAGCAACGGATGCGGCATTGACCACAGACGGTGTTGATCTAGGCGTAGTAGTAATAGAAGACGGCCTCATAGCGGGTGCTTATGCAGTGTGGGTTCCCAGGCAGCATTCGGTTGAGGAAGTGAAGGCTTTGGCTTGTCGGATGGGTCTTCGGCTGCTTGACGAAAAAAAACATGAGGGTTAATTCGGCAGTTTGAGTTGATGCTCTCCGAGTGGTATATGGTGTTCCAGAACTGGATTCTTTGAAGACACTTTCTTATGCCTCGTATAGGTTGTGCCGCTTGTAAATATGCTCCTCGTTTGTAAAATCATTTGGCATATAGTTTAGCACAACATGCTTTTCATACTCGTGCATCCTACCATTGGATTGACTGCATTCTAAGTTTTATTTCTATGTACCTTGACTTTGGTTGATTTATTTAATGGAGTATCTTCTTGTTCCCAAAAAAAAAAATAGAGGAAATTAGATAATATGACCTTTTCTCAACAGGGTTTTGAAATATACCTTCAATCTTAAAAATAGTTGTAAATCTACTCTTTTTAATTACAAAAACACCCTTATTATTATTTTTCTTTTTTTATTATTTAAATAAAAAATTATGTTATTATTATTAATTTTAATATATTTTTTTAATTTATGAAAATTACACTTTATTTAATTCCACAATCACTCCAACCCTAATTATTTACCATTTTCATTTTTCATCTCACCACCTTCTCCCTATCCGCCGCCGCCGCCTGCCACTTCTGTCTATCACTGCTGGCCCTCCCAGCCACCTCCCGCCACCCGTTGTTCAAAGGAGAATCAAATCCCGCCACTCGCCACCTTCTGCCTGTCACTGCCGGCACTCCAGTCCCCTGCGAATGCTGCCCTTACAGTGAACTGCAGCCGCAGTGACTGCTGCGCAACAGCGACTGCTACTGTTGTTTGCCGGCAGCAGTCGCTGCTGCTTGCAGCAGACTCGGCTGTGGCAGCAACGACTGTGGCAGCAGTATCTACCATTGCTGGTGCCCCTGCTGCTGCATCTGGAAGAACTTAAAAATGCCTTTCTATTTTTCCCTTTTTTTCTTTTTTAAATTTCTTCCTTTTCCACTGTTGCCACGGCCAGATGATCTAAAAACGCCTTTATTTTTTTTCTTTTAAATTTCTTCCTTTTTTTTTCAGTTTGTTTTAGATTTTGCCTTTTTTCTTAAATTTCCCATAAAATAATATCGGTTGAGTTTTTAGATGTTTATGTTTCAGTGCTCACACCATTTTATGATTTTATATTGTGTTAACATAATACTTTTTTGAACCGTTATTGTCTTTTTTTTTTTCATGTTCAACATGAATTCAATTTTTTGTTACCATTGTGTTCCTATGTTTTTTTTTTCAATGTTAATCGTTTGATGTTCTTTGTGTTTTTTAATTAATGATTGTTACCATTCTTTTTCCTTTCTATTTTCGCATTATTTTTTTGTGATTGATACTTTTCTTTTTTCCCTTTTTTTGTGCTGTTACCATTCTTTTTGTTTTTATTTTCACATGACTTTTTGAGTTGCTACTATTTTTTTAGTGAGCTTTGTTAGGTTGCTTCAGTACCGAATTTATTCTATGTTAAGATATGTTACTTTTTTTATTTTTTTGGAGTTTTTATTACTACAAATAAATTTCTTTTTCATGTTACAATGTGTTATGCTTTTTTTATTTACTAGTATCAATTTTTTTCCATGTTACCATGTGTCATGGTTTTTTTTTTTTTTTTAAGAGTTTTTAGTACTAGTTTTTTTAATGCCTTAGAGGCGTCGGCGGCAACTGTTGTGACAGGGCAATGGTTTTGTTGTAAAAGTACTACTATAATAATTATTATGTTATATTATTGTAATAATAATATTAACAATAATTATTAAATATTAATTATTATAATTAAATTTAATAAAAACTAAAATTAATTAAAATTTAGTAGTGTATTTTTACAATTGGGTGTGGTATTTTTGCAAATACTTTTAAAAACAATGTACTTTTCAAAACCCTTCCATAAAAAGGGGTTTTTATCTTAAAAAAAAAAAAAAAAAAGAAAGCCTATATGGAACTAAAATGCAAGAGTGACTAGTAGAAGCTCAATTGTCTGACTAACACAGCATAATAGTACTAAACTAGTAAACTGGACCGATCTATATGTGGACTTTGACCTCAAAAGCCCAATGTGAACAGTAAGATACATGAAATTAAAATGGAAAATCAAAAGCGTAATGTGGCTGCTGGGATTCGAGCCCAGGTCTCTACGGCCACAACGTGGATTTCTTACCACTAAACTACAGCCACTAACCGATAACTTTTGGCTCATTTTTCTATATCTGAAAAATGTTTGGACGTCAGTTAAACATACGTTTTAAATTTTAATCTCATTGTAATTCTAAGTTACTGTTATTTACGCTGGTGAATATAAATATTCACTTTATAATGTCTCTCGTTATAATTTTTTTCTCATCATTTGCTTTTTAAATTGTTCGACCTAGTCATATAAAATTTGAATGGACGGATATACACCCAACATGTTTAACTACAATTAATGCTAAATGGACTGCCTCCACGTAGCCAAAATGGATAACTAAGATCATCATCATCAAGCTAAGATTTTTCTTGGTTAATTTTCAAGATTTGGAAAGCCATGAAAATGAGGTCTTAATTATGGTGGGTTTGGTATTTCGTTTGACGGGAAACATTTGTTTCCAAATAATTGGGTCCTAATACATAGTAGTTAAATATGATCGAATGATGCAGATTGCAAGTGTCTTGTCAACATTAACATTCTTGAGCTTGAAACTTTTAGTAAACACAGTCCAAGAAATGATGTACAATCTAAGATCAGGCTTGATATACCTAAGAATTTGACACGAGTACTACTCGACTACTTTTCCTATAGTTTTGACGGAATCGAACCATGCCGTATCGATCATGATAGTCCATATGGTCGATTCATCATTGATAGAAGTTTGCAAACTAGGTACGCTATGTTCTTGTCGTCAGGGACACAAAATTGACAGATATGTAGATCCCAAAAGAGAAGAGACGCGTACATTTGTCTTCTTAAATTTAATTATTGCAATGAATCATTTTGAACTAAAGTGATGGATAAACGATGGCTTCTACTATTGTTCAAAACTTGATTACGACGCTCTTCCGATCTAAAACTGCTTAATTATGCTTCCACTATGATTAAATACTTGAAAAATAAAAATTTTGAAATTAAATTATTCATTGTATTTATCTAGGGTTGATATCATAAAGTGACTAAAACAGAAAATCCATTACAACTTTCGTTGAGTTTGTGATTGTCCACTTGCAAAGTGGAACTTCCCTATTTAGGCAACTAATTTGCGCAAAACATAATATTCCTCCTTTTCCGTAATAATGATTGAATTAAAAAATCCCTATACGCACTTATTTTTGTCTGATTTTTGGTGGATATACCACATAATTTTTAATAATAAAAATTAAATTACCTAACACATAACAGTCTGAAATTCTATCTTTCCCATCTCTCTCTCTCTCTCTCTCTCTCTCTCTCTCTCTCTCTATATATATATATATATATATATATGCAAGCAATAAATCCATTAGATCAGATAATAAATTTCCAGAAATTTCTTCCACTTCTTCTGTAAATACATTTATGTGTATCATATATCCGCCGAATCCTCTTGAAAAAGAGGATCGGGGGTTGGTTCGACTTTAGAAATTAAACGGTCTTTTTCTTGATTTTAAATTGATTAGGTACCTCCTTACATAGCTTACATATTTCTTGTTTGTTCACCTAATGCAGAAATTGATCAAGAAAAATGAAACTACTGGTGTTTTTTTGGTTACCATGATATTATGCTCTTGCATGGCTGAAGCAGCTCCTCGTAGGGTACTTAGCAGCACAAAGGAACAACATCTGCATGTTGAAGGGTTTCGGGGAATTGCGGTCGAGAAATTGAGTCGGAGAGGGGTGAGAACATACGCGGGTGCCACCGGCTGCATCGAGAACCACCATAACATACCTAGGCAGTACTATGGGCAGTGGGTTAACAGCTCTAACTGAGGGGATGGAGGTGACAGCCCTAGTGACATAAATGGAAGTGGCTGATGTATGATATCATGTTACTATCACTATATATATATGTGTGTGTGTGTTTATGTTTGTGCATGTACCATGTAATATATTTTCTATATATGCATTTCATATCCTTCTATAGATATTAATATATATGATACACTCATGTTATTTTTTAACGAAGCCTTATTTATTTATTTATTTTTTTGCCTTTGAAAGAGGGTCTAATAACCTAGTTAATTAAGTAGCAAAACAAACAAAAATAACAGGATCACTTACATGTCTTCAAAGTAACGTGCTTGATTGTGAGAAAATTTCAGACATTCGGACAACTAGGAAAGGATAACAAAGCCAGTTTCCATCAAGAGCCTGCTAATGGGTGATGTATGTCATGCGGGCGTACGGGCCCAGTTACTAACCTGCACTAGCAGGGAAAGCTTGTCTAAGTGAAAGATAGAGCCTACCATTATTGGGTACTTTAAGAGCCCGTAGCGGGGCTCTTGATCATTTCGATATCAAGACAATAAAATTTGACTATTACAATGCTTACCGATCAAGTGTATACTATGTTATTGTTTTCAAATTTTATCACATTGTTCCCACATTTAGCTACATATAAGGAATAATAACGCTATTTATCTATCTAGACTCCAATCTAGTCGTTACTTCCTTACTGGTAATTGAATAAATCAATGTCTCTGTATATTTATGCATCTCCACTAATCCCCAATGTAGTGTTGTCATATGGCATTACTCTATTACATTCTACTTTTCCCACAAAATGAAGAAAATATAATGAATTGGAATACTTTTAAGTATAACACTGGCTAGAAATATGCGCTAAACATGGTTAAAGTTAAAAATGGTATGTCCTACACATAGTGTTGTGAATTGTAAAAAATGGTATGTCACCCTCTGTTATTTGGCAGTTGATAGTTGAATGAAAAAGATGAACAAGATAATGGATCGAGATTGTAGAGGGGAATTATATTGCTAGACGACAGTTTAGTCCGGCTAACAAACTTGATCAGGATTGTTAGCAAATTTAGACGATAGTCCCCTTGATGAATAAATTCTTTAGACATATATGTATGATACATATCAAAGATGCTAAACTTAATAGTATCAATCAGTTAAATTTATTTACATATATAGTAATAATAAGGAAAAAAAATAGCAGCCATACAAGGAAAAATGTATAAACGAAGGAGAAAACCACGGTTTTTCTTCCTTTTGTTGGGAATTAATGTAGATTCCTCGATTACGCCAGCAGGATCGTTGTTTAAGGAATTTAATGAGACAAGGGAAAAATAAAAGAACAAAGACAAATTTACGGACTATCAAAGCTTTTCACTATATGATTCAAGTCGCTACAACCATATAGAATTTCACTCACCAACCCACAACCTTCAAGTATTACAAGAAAAATACTCAAACTCTACAGCACCTAAAATTTCTACTCTTTGAACAAACCTCAAAGAGTTACAAGAAAAACTCACAAGATGCTAAGCTCGCCAATTTTTCTCTCAAAGACTCAAGTCACTCTTGTACATAAAAGAAGAGGAAAACACATCTATTTATAGGCTTTGTTTACTTGGAAGATAAGATAATTCCTTCTAGGATTTGGA
>CAVNYN010242405.1:0-14395 GCA_963692815.1 Nyctanthes arbor-tristis | reverse complement strand
GAAGTTGAAACGTTAGTCATGGATGAAGATGAGCAGCCATTAGAACAACCAATAATCAAGCCTGTCAAAAATCTCAAGTTTGAGTTGGGCGTTAAGGATTCGTCGACCTATGTGTCAACACAGTTCCTTCTGGGTCTTATGTCAAACCCAATCCTGGTTCGAAATGTTGCTTTGGTGGGGCACTTACATCATGGAAAGACACTGTTTATGGACATGCTGGTGGAGCAGACGCATCATATTTCAACTTTTGATCATGACAACGAGAAGCATATGCGGTACACAGATACAAGGATTGATGAGCAGGAGAGGAGGATATCTATTAAGGCAGTTCCTATGTCTCTTGTTCTTGAGGACAGCTGTTCGAAATCTTACCTTTGCAACATCATGGATACCCCTGGTCATGTTAACTTTTCAGATGAAATGACCGCAGCTCTTAGGCTTGCTGATGGGGCAGTGTTAATTGTAGATGCTGCTGAAGGAGTTATGGTAAGATTATTTCATTTTACTAAGAGGGTCTTTGGGAAGTGTCTTTGATCGGTTAACTTATAAATAGATAGGACTATGTGGCAGATAAGCATGTAGCATTTCTGGGTTTACCTATATTAATAATTATAAGGATACTTTGGACATACTCTGATTTCTAATATCCTATATTGAAAATTATAAGTGATATAAAGAACTCAAATCAATGACCTACCCCTTTCTGGAAAAATCACGTGTCAATGCTATGTCAGTGTCGTGCATCTGTTTTCATGGAAACTAGGCTGGTATACTATGTTTGTTTGATATTTCATGCATCAACTATTTTTTTGTACAGATTGATAACTGCTTTCCAGCTGCTGCATGTAGTCGTTGCATGATTGGTTGGTGTTAATATATATGTTACTTCCACAGGTAAACACAGAGAGGGCTATTCGCCATGCAATTCAAGAACGCCTTCCTATTGTAGTTGTGATTAACAAGGTAACTTATTAATATACCAAATCTCTTTGGAAGCACGTGACTTTTTTATGTGAAAGTAACTGCATCCTTTTATCTTGTAAGCCTATTTAACGTGCACTCGTTGAAATTTTGTAATTAGGTTGACAGGTTGATAACGGAACTGAAATTGCCCCCAAAGGATGCTTACCATAAGCTAAGGCACACTATTGAAGTTATTAATAACCACATAATAGCTGCATCTTCAACTGTTGGGAATGTCCAAGTTGTTGATCCAGCACTTGGGAATGTTTGTTTTGCAAGTGCCAGTGCAGGATGGTCTTTCACACTGCAATCATTTGCTAAGCTATATGTAAAACTCCATGGGATCCCATTTGATGCTAATAAGTTTGCTTCTCGTCTTTGGGGTGATTATTACTTTGATCCAGATACCAGAGGATTCAAGAAGAAACAGCCTGCAAGTGGAGTGGAAAGATCTTTTGTCCAGTTTGTGCTTGAGCCTCTTTATAAGATATACAGCCAAGTGATTGGAGAGCATAAGAAAAGTGTGGAGGCAACTCTTTCAGAACTTGGAGTGACTCTCAGCAATGCAGCTTATCGGCTAAATGTTAGGCCTCTCCTAAGGTTGGCATGTAGTTCAGTTTTTGGTACTGCCTCAGGTTTTACTGACATGCTGGTTCAACACATTCCGTCTGCTAAAGAAGCTGCGGCAAGGAAAATTGAGCACATCTATACTGGGCCCAAGGATTCGACAATTTATCAGACTATGGAAGATTGTGATCCCTCTGGTCCTCTAATGGTTAATGTGACCAAACTGTATCCTAAATCTGATTGCAGTGTTTTTGATGCTTTTGGACGGGTTTACAGTGGTGAAATTATGACTGGTCAGACAGTAAGGGTGCTAGGAGAAGGCTATTCTCCCGATGATGAGGAGGACATGACCATGAAAGAAGTTACAAAACTATGGGTCTATCAAGCACGTTACAGGATACCCATAAGTCGGGCCCCTCCTGGTTCTTGGGTTCTCATTGAAGGTGTAGATGCTTCAATTATGAAAACAGCTATCTCTTTGTAATATGGAGTATGATGAGGATGTATACATATTCCGACCCCTCAAATTCAATACCCTGCCAGTGGTGAAAACGGCCACTGAGCCTCTAAATCCAAGTGAGTTGCCAAAAATGGTAGAGGGTCTTAGGAAGATCAGTAAGAGCTATCCTTTAGAGATTACTAAAGTCGAAGAATCGGGAGAACATACAATTTTAGGCACTGGAGAACTGTACCTGGATTCCATAATGAAGGATCTTAGGGAGCTTTATTCAGAAGTGGAAGTGAAGGTATTTTGATTGTCTTGTCTCTCTGTCTTTTACACATTTCTATCCCTAATCTAAGTCTTCATAAATGCTTTCTTTAATTTTGAATGTAGTTCTGCTAAATGATTTTCTTTGGTCTTCCATGTTGATCAATATAGGTTGCAGATCCTGTTGTGTCATTCTGTGAGACAGTTGTTGAGTCATCTTCTATGAAATGCTTCCGATCTCTGAAACTCCTAACAAGAAGAATAAGATTACCATGGTAAGAAAGTAATAATTTACTGTTGATCTAGTAAAAGTGAGAGCATGCCGCTTAATTTCAGTTCATGATTATCTAGATTGCTGAGCCTCTGGAGAGAGGACTTGCGGAGGACATTGAGAACGGTGTTGTTAGCATTGATTGGCCTCGGAAGAAACTTGGAGACTTTTTCCAGACAAAATATGACTGGGATCTGCTAGCTGCAAGGTCCATTTGGGCTTTTGGGCCTGATAAGCAGGTGATGTGATTGCTTTCTTACCTGTAATGTATATTCTTCAGAGTCATCTTTAAAATGAATGGCTTCACTTCATTTGTGTTACAAGGTCTTTGATTCCGCACATCAAGATTTATCTCTTTCTCAACATTGACACGCATATATATTTTCAGGGCCCTAATATTCTACTGGACGACACTCTCTCCAGTGAAGTTGATAAGAGCTTGCTAAATGCTGTCAAGGATTCTATTGTTCAGGGGTAATCTAAACTATGAGTCGTGGTTTGCTTCACGATTGATTTTCCGTCTGTTTCTAATATTAAGTAATGTTCTCTGGGCAGATTCCAGTGGGGAGCACGAGAAGGGCCTCTCTGTGATGAGCCAATTAGAAATGTAAAATTCAAAATAGTTGATGCAAAGATTGCACCGGAGCCGTTGAATCGTGGAACTGGTCAGATCATTCCAACTGCTCGACGTGTGGCTTATTCAGCTTTCCTCATGGCAACCCCACGTCTCATGGAACCAGTATACTATGTTGAGGTGATCATTTTCCATTTCTTTTATGATTATGATTACATTGTATTTTCTCCATGCACTTTTATATTTCGTAAATTCATGAAGATCCACCTATCACTATCAGTCTAGAAATAGTGTAGCGTTTCTTTGGGTACTCTAGTGATGTTTCATTTAAGTTACATGTGAAATCATTAAATTAATATTTTGTATTGAAGAGACAATGTGAATGGAACTGGCAACAGTAAGATACTAGTGCTTTCTGCCCCATATTTAGTTTACAATTTGGACTTACATGGTGAGTTGATGTTTCAGATTCAAACACCAATAGACTGTGTCTCTGCCATATACACAGTGTTATCGCGCAGGCGTGGTCATGTCACTGCAGACGTTCCACAACCAGGAACGCCAGCCTATATTGTTAAGGTATGAGTTCCCTAATTAACACATGCTGTCACTTTTCTCTGTGTGTGCATATTTTTTATCTGTAAATTTTTGTTTGAATATGTGCTGGATGTTAAACTATCTACTGATATTTCATTTTTCTGTATGGGTTCCAGGCTTTTTTACCTGTCATTGAATCATTTGGTTTTGAGACAGACCTGAGGTATCATACACAGGGCCAAGCATTTTGTGTTTCTGTATTTGATCACTGGACTATTGTCCCTGGAGATCCACTTGATAAGAGCATTTTATTACGACCACTTGAGCCTGCACCAATTCAACATTTAGCTCGGGAATTTATGGTCAAGACAAGGCGTCGTAAGGTATACGCTTTTCGTCTCTCGACTCTACTAAATGGAAGATAACTTTTTGGTCATCCTTGAAAATATTGGATTCTTATGTGTGGTCATCTCTAATTAATTAATTATGGAATCCATACTTCACCAAAAAGAGCACTTAAGTATTCCCAGTTGATCTTTAATGTTCTTAGTGATATTAGATATTTATTTAAGTAGATGCATGTGATGCTAAACATGACTTCTTTTAAGCCCCAGTTGATTTTGCGCTATGCCTATAGGAGTAAGTCAATAATAGAGTTGATGTGCATAATTCAGGTAATCATTTGGAGTGATAATGAGCTCTGGAATGAATCGTTATTCTTGAACGCGTCAACATTCATTGCTGTGGCATTTTTCATTTTGACTTTCTCTGGACCGAGTCTTTTGCAGTTCCAATTACTATTTATTTACACTTTCTCCTCAGTTGAAGAATGCTACTTTTGTGCTTGCCGGAGGGCTCCAATATTTCAAGTGAATCTGGCATCGTTTTTATGGTCCCTAACTTGACATTTCTTCATTGGTTTTGGCAGGGAATGTCGGAGGATGTGAGTATTAACAAATTCTTTGATGAGGCTATGGTGGTAGAATTAGCTCAACAGGCTGCTGATCTGCACCAACAGATGATGTAGTAGAATATATAAGTATTGGCTAAAGCGTCATTGCATTTCAGACTCACTCAAAAACACTGGTAATGCTCAAAAAAGAACCCCTGGTGTTTGGGGGGCCTTGGGGGGGGGGGGGTTGGTCAAGGATATCTGGGAAAACATTTGGAGTGTTGCATAGCTTCTTGTTTGTATGTTATGATTGAAGGAGATGTTTGAGCCTACTAGCCTACAACCAGTGTAGACTGTTGAATCCAAATGGCCACTTAGTGACTACTTTGGGCACCGTGATATCATAAGCAAATTCTAAAAACAGAAGCGTTACACTTAAATTTACTTTGGTGTTGAAAGGATGTGAGTATTACAAAAGGTCGTGACATTGGATGTTTGTAATTAAAGGTTTTGACTTATAAACAGCCGTAACTTCACAAAAAGACGTGACTTTTCAATCCTTCTACGGTTCTTTTGAGTCACACTGAAGATCATCCTCAATTGGGAGATTTGTTATACGGTTCTTTGGAGAAATTACTTAAATTGTTCAGCTTTGTTAGAACAATAAATAAAATATAAAATTAAATAAATTTTCTATAATTATTGACCCTGGATATTTTCTCCTATAGGGCTAAAAATGAAATTTTTAAGTGTGGTCTGTCAGCTTTGTCCGTATTGTTCTCGTCTTTCTCCTTTGTTGCTCTCGTCTCCCTGCTTAGCTTCCTCATCTTCCTCTCCATTCTTACGGTGGGAACCTACCGAATAGCTATTCGGTATTTGCCCTTTAGAAAATTCAATCTGCATCCAGATCATAAATAATAACTAAAATAAAAATAATAAAAAGGTCAGTCATTTAGTTATTGAACGCTTCGGAACATAATGTATGAATTTCTTGTATGATTGCAGACGTACATAATAGTCACTCTGACGGTCTGACCAGTTGCAAACTTGGGTAAATTGTCTTTAAAAACAACAATAAACTGTGTAGATGCTTAGTCAAACAGTCTAAACGCACAAATTCTACATAGAAAATAGCTACAATTACAAATAAGGAACTTTTTCAAGCTAAAAAAAGACGACGCTCTTCCGATCTAAAACTTTCTACTTTCTGCTCATTTTCTTCAATTACACATTACGTAAGTAAACCTTAATCTAGGCCTTGTACCCATCAAAAGAAAAGAACGTGAAAGACAGAAAAAAATTTATAAAGAACCCAAAAAGTAAAATCATATAGCTATATGCAAAATTTAATATTCATCACTCATAGGTTAGCAATGAATAATGATTCTAAAGTTGTTAAATCTTTCTTTATCAAGATATATTGAATCTATGGTATTACTTTGTGTCAACAAATTTAGCAAAAGATCCATAAATAATTCCTCTTGTAAGCAAAACAAAATTATGAGTTTGAAAATAAGGGAAAAAAAGAACAATACACTAAAAAGTTAGATAGGAAAACTTTATTTCACTTGACACATTGCAACTGATCTTAAGAGTACTAAACACTTCACAGATTCTTTCTCACTGAATATTCTATATTCATTCTTTTCCATGTTTTCCAAATTTTAAGTACTTGAAATTATGTGAACCGATCTCTTTGAAAGACTCATATGGGCGTCTATATGCCAATGTTATCGAGTCAAGACCTATAGGAAATCACCGGCCTCATCATTGTTAACCATTGACATTGAGAGGATGAAAATTATGGACTTAGTACAGAGTTCAATTATAAATATAAAATGAATTAAGTCGCCAACTTTGACAGTTCTAAAAATGAGAAATAATGAACAATTAAACTAATAATAACTACACCTAAACCCTTGACAAGAAGAAGCAAACAAGTAGCTCACGGTCGGGGAGTTACAGTGCCAACGGATGTTTCAAAAAGACGTGATCGTATAAAGCAATTATTGGCCATAATGCAATGTTTGCCACCAAATGCAGTGCATTGGCCAGCAAAGTTACTGGCGAAACCTGAGAAGTACAATAAGGCGAAGTTCTACCAATTCCACAAGGAACATGGTCATTTTACAGAGGATTGCTATCAATTGCGGAGATAAGTTGAAAGGTTAATTGCTTAAGAGATCGGAAGAGTAGCAGAAGCAGATAGTGTGCCAGAAAGAGACAAACTAAAATCGCTCTTTAGGGTCATACATGTGATCGTTGGGGGAAGTGCAATGATTCTTCCAACAGCAGAAAGGCCTACTCCAGATCGCTAAAAGTATACAATATCACTAACGCGTCTCGGTTCACGCGGCCTATTATCTTTAATGATAGCGATTTGAAGGGTATCGCTTTTCCTCATGATGATGCATTAGTGATCACAGGAGATATTGCTAACTTCGATGTAAAGTAGGTCTTGGTTGAAAAAGAAAGTGCAGCAAATGTTATTAATTGGGAAGCTTTCAAGCGTTTAAAGATATTAGAACGATTCTTGAAACTAATTTCCACTCCATTGCAAGGTTTTGGAGGATTCGTGGTGCAACTAGAAGGGATAGTGGAGCTCGCACTATAAGGGATAGTGGAGCTTACGGTGGTGTTGGGCTAAAGTCGAGCAACAGTGACATTGAATACACTTTTATTGTTGTGCGTACACTGATGGCATACAATGCCATATACGGTCGTCCTTTGCTCAACATGGTGGGAGCAATCATATCTACCCAGCATTAGGCTATGAAATTTCCAACCAGTAGAGGGGTGGGGGTAGTTCGAGGCGATCAGCTCTTATTGTGCAGGTGTTACACAAATAGTATGAAGGGTAAATCAGTGTACGCAATCGCATCAGAAGGTGCACATGAAGAAGATCATTTTGAGGCAGCAGACGAGATTGAGGAAATAGAAATCACTGCATGTAAGACTTTTAAGGTTCCAAAAATATTGGGTCCTGAAGAAAACGGCCAGTTGGTTAACTTTTTAAAGGAAAATCTTGACGTTTTCACATGGTTGACTCATGATTTAGAGGGATTGGATAGGGATGCTATACAACACTCCCCTAAAATTGATCCATCACGGAAACCCGTAAAACGGAAGAAGCTACATTTCCCTCCAAAATGACAATAGGTTACTAAAGAGAAGGTGAAAAATTGCTGAAAGCAAGGTTCATTCGCTAGGTTATGTATCCAGAATGGGTGGCGGATGTGGTTCTAGTGAAGAAAGTAAATGGCAAGTAGCGAATGTGTGTGGATTTTATATATCTTCATAAGGCATCTCCAAAATCTGGATGATTTGAAGCAGAGTGCTTGACATGGCCTGAGCTCATAAGATAAAGTTTAACCCGGAAAAATGTACTTTTGGTATTTCATGAGGCGATTTTTTGGGTTATATGATTAGCCAGAGAGGAATTGAAGCGAATCCAGACAAGATTAAGGCAGTTATGAATTTGAAAACGCCTAAAAGTCTAAACGATCTCAAAGGCTGACAGGGCGATTAGCGGCATTGAATAGGTTCTTATCACGAATGACTGATAAGTGCTACCCATTATTCATATTGCACAGAAAGGTTGATACGTGTTTGAATGGACAGTTGATTGTGAAAAAACGTTAGAGCAGCTGAAGAGCAATTTGCAGAAACCGCCCATTCTCACAAGAGATCGGAAGAGCGCGTGTAGTTACGATTATATATAGAAGTGTCTACTATTGTGGTATGCTCAGTTCTGATGTGATTAGAGGGTAGTGTTGAAAGGCCGATTTATTATATCAGCCATATTCTGAAAGAAGTAGAGAGGTGTTACATTTGATGGAGAAAGTGGTTTTAGGGATCATTCTATAGGCATTACTTTCAAGCTCATTCTATACACGTATTAACTAATTTTCCCCTTAAATATATGTTAAACCGTCTTGAAATCTCTGGCAGGTTGATGAAGTAGGCAGTAGAGTTGGGAGAGTATGACAGTATAAAGCAAAGGGAACGGTTAAGGCTCAAGCTTTGGCGGATTTTGTAGTCTAGTTAACACCTTGTAATTCACTTGAAAAGGGACAAGTGTGGAAGATACATGTAGACAGATCGTCTAGTGAAGATAGTTCAGGGATAGGAGTTATCTTAGAAGATCTGGATATAAATCACTCTGATTACGCTGTGAAAATTGATTTTCCGGCCACTAACAATGAAGCTGAATATGGGGCCTTGATTTATGGATTGGATTAGCCTTGGCTAAAGGAATGAAGGCCTTGCAAATGTATAGTGATTCATAGTTGGTGGTACATCAGTTATAGAACGATTTCAAGATCAGAGATGGTAGGATGATAGAGTATTATATAAGAGTAAAGGAATTACTTCGTGGGTTTCAATTGTGGAAAATTCAAAAGATTCCTAGGGAAGAAAATTGTAAAGAAGATTATTTGTCAAAAAAAGGTATTGGACGTTAAAAAGCGAAAACATAAACTGGCACTTACAGTCATTGAGGAATCGACGTTACTCGGCGCTCTTCCGATCTCAGTAAACTAATGGAAGAAGAAGATGATGAGTGGATGAAGGAACTAAAGGCATACTTATTGGAGGGAACATTGCCAGTTGATCCAATTGTGGCTCAACGATTAAGAATGCGTGCAGAAGGGTTCACGATGGTAAATGAAAGCTTTTATAAACGGGGTGTTCCCATGCCGTATTTAAATATGATCAAGGTGCCTAGGTCTTTGCAAACCCTAGATATGGGAATTTGTCCTTTTCACCAGTGGGATGGATATCTTGAGACCATTGCCAGAGGCATCTAGATAAAGGAAGTTCTTGATTGTCGCTATTGATTACTTTACCAAATGGGTAAAAGCGGAGCCTTTGGCCACGATAACAATTCAGAAAGTGCAAAGTTTTATCTGGAAAAGTATTATATGCTGGTTTCAAATTCCAAGAGTGATAGTAACATATAACGGAAGACAGTTTGATTGTGGGCCTTTTTAGAGCATTTTCCAAAAGCTATGGAATTGAGTTAAGAATAACTTCCGTCGCACATCCGCAGGCTAATGGGCAGGTACAAGTAACAAATCGCATCATTCTATAGGATTTGCGCACACGATTGCAGACTTTTGGAGGATCGTAGGTAGGGCTGGCATCAGGTCGGGTTTGACCTCGGCCTGAAACTGACCCGAATGGACATTGGGTTGGGGGTTTTCTAACTGAACCCTGACCTAGCTCAGTTGAAAACCTGACCTGATTTGGGTCGGGTAGGGTTGGTAGTTTGGGCCAATTTTTTTTTTCATTTAGCCCAGCCAAAACTTCAAAAGAAAAAGAAACCTAACCCAAAACCTTTACCTTAATACATCATCACACGAGTTAAATTTGACAGTTTGTATTTTGTTGGCAAATTTTTTCAAGAGGATTGCACACAACAACCATGGCAGCACGGCAGATGGCAGCAACGACGTGGCGGCATCAAAGGCAGCAAAGCAGCGACGGAAAGGAGCAAAATTAGGGTTTCAAATTTGGGAGAAAAGCATATTTGAGAGTGATAATGTTGCTGAGTTCTGGTTTATGTATCAGATGTGTTTTGCCATAGTATTTCTGGTCCTCTTTACCTTTCACCTACCTTTTAGCATTTGAAGGATTCTGTTGGTTGCACATTGTTAGCAGATTGACTGAGTGTTTGCTTTTGTGTGAAAGTGAAACTAAATTGTCAATGGGAAAATGAAATTAGCAAGAAATGAATCAAACATGATTTTAAGAGGGAAAAAATTATAAATCGGGTTGAACCAGAGAACCCAACTCAGGTTTCTAGGTCGGGGATCAGCAGGTCAAGCTGGTTCTACCCGACTCGACTTGGAACCCGACTCGACCCGGTCGGGTTCCTTAACATCCCACCTGCCACCGACCCGCTTGCTACAGGAACACGACGCTCTTCCGATCTCATTGCGGGTCGGTTGAGTCGGGTTTTCGAGTTAGATGCCTAGCCCTAATCGTGGGCAGAATATATTCCCAACATGTTGTGGGCTTATCATACGACAACCAGGCAAGCCACAATGGAAACTCCTTTCAAATTATGTTTTGGACTAGAGGCCGTAACGCCAATTGAGATTATAGAGAAGAGCCCAAAGATACTATTTTCAGTTATAAAGGAGGACAAACACAAGACTGAGCTAGATTTATTGGAGGAGCATCAAACGAAAGCGTTCAAAAGGATGAAGGATACGAAAATGAGAGCAGTGGCAAGATTTAATCAACTAGTTAAAGAACGATGCTTTCAGCCAAGAGACTTGGTTCTTAGAAGCATTGTAGCAGCCGGTTATAATCCTGGAAAATTGGAAAGCAATTGGGCTGGACCTTATGAAGTGATTCGCCAAGTGGGGAATGGATCGTACAATCTGAAAACGATAGATGGAAAGGCGTTACCGAGACCATAGAGTGTGACAAATCTTAGGATGTTCTATCTTTAAACATAATAGTAGCTTCCGTTGAAATATTCCATTTAATATGATATGATTCGTTATCATTTTTTATTCAAGTATTAACTAATATTTATATCTACAGATGAAATTGCAAAGAGGGGGAGAAAGTTTGGGATGGCATGAAAGAATGAGGGGCTACATTAAGGGTATTCTCTCATGACTAATTAGACAAAAGTATAAAATATTTTTGATGAGTTTATGCAATTATAATGCACGTATGATACATTACAATTAGTATGATTGTTGGTGCAGAAGGAAAATGAGTGGAGTGAAATGGGTGGTTATTAATCTACCTAGGAAAGATAGCTTGTGGCGTTGTCTTAATATACTTATGATAATGATAATGTAGATTGTGGTTATATGCTTCTATTAAAGGCTATGTTTGCGTAGGTGAAGAAAGAATAAACGTCGTTAGTAGATAGTGTAGAGGAAAATCAAATAATACAAAATGTAGGTTGAATTTTCATTTTGGAAAATGTCGTGATAACAGTGTTTTCTTGATTCTATTTATTAAATACTGGATGATTGCAGGAATATCGGATGACTGATATTTGGAGGAGATATAGGTATAGAAGTCTTAGTGATGTTTTGTTTTTTATTTGTAATCTGTAGTTGATTGGTTACCTAAGAAATGACTAAGTTACATGTTTTGAGGAATGATTGGGCTCTCATTTCTTTACTTTGATTAATAAATTGTTTGTGCTTTATCAGAAGTTATGGTAGCTAGAAGCTTTTGGCCAAGAATGAAGAATTCACTCATGTCATATTGTGATTCATGAATACCATAATGAGATATTTCTTTTTGATAGCAAACAACATATGTTCTCTTCAACAACGCAAACACAAGTCATTCTTCAACAGTGCAAACATAAGTCGCTCTTCAACAGTGCAAACATTAGCGCTCTTCAACAATGCAAATATAAATCGCATTCCAAAGCGCAACTACAAATCGCTTTTCAAAGCATAAATATAAGTCGCTGCGCAAGTATAAGTCGCTCTCTAAAGCACAACTATAAATCACTTTCCGAAGCCTAAATGTAAGTGGCTTTCTGAAGCACAAGTATAAGTCGCTTTCTGAAGCGTGACGACAAATCATTTTCCAAAGCGTAAATATAAGTTGCTTTCCAAAGCTCAGACGTGTGCTCTTCCGATCAAATCGCTTTCCGAAGCATAAATATAAGTCTCTTTTCGAAGCGCAAGTATAAATCGCTTTCCAAAGAGCAACTATAAATCGTTTTCTGAAGAGAAAGAATAAGTCGCTTTACGAGGTGCAAATGTAAGTCACTTTCCAAAGCTTGAGCTCAGAGTATAGACACAAATTAACAAAAAGGGAATATGAATGTACAAGTACGACAATAAACAATAAAGAAAGAAATTATTGCTGGGAAAATGACAAAGGGAATGAAGACAGAATGGTTTCCAACTAGATATTGGAATTTGCTTAGATATTTCAATGGCAAAGATGGACAAATATACCTAAACATTTTCAACAGTGATGATAGAAAAGCAAGTAGACTAATTACTGATAAAGGTAAAGAGTGTGGAGCTGTTATGATGATAATAAAAAAGAACAATCTATTTCTACAACAAAGCAAACGAGTAGTAACATCCCCAAGCATTCTCAAAAGTAAGATACATGATGAAGTAAAGAATTAATCAGAGTCTTCAAGAAGCTCTTTAATTTCTTCTTCCTCTTCGCTAGATAAATTATCGTCTCCAGGAGAATTGGGTAACTGATCGATGTAGGGGTTAGGACCTTAAGAGGCAAGCTATTCTTTGGCTGCTTTCATTCCCATACCGCCGCCTACCACTAGAAAATAATTCTTTAGATTTTCGAATTCAAAAGACTATTTGAAGTCTCGAATTGCTTTACAAAGAAGAATTCATCGCCAGTTGTCCAGGACTTCTCTCTTTTTTGAAAAAGAAGTATCTTTAGCTGATATCTCCTCATCTTTTGTAATGATGAGGTCACTTTTCTCCTTCAAACTTGCATCTTTGATAGTTATAAGCTTGTTAGCATCATCCAGAGTACGGCGAAGAGATTCATGTTCATTTAGTTCTGCTTGATACTTGGTAGTCATCTCTTCCAATTGCTTTTTTGAAGTAGATATTATTATCTGTTGTTGTTTCAAGGACTTTGTCTAGTCGCGGATAGATTTTCAAAGTTGTTTTTCAGTACGAAACTTCTTGCGTTACTCTTGAAGTTGCTTGCGATGCTCCTACATTGCCCTTTTCCATTTTGAACTGTAGAAAGAGTCCAGATAGAGGATAGATATTAGATATTGATTGTAATAAAAGATAGATAAAAATATAGTATGAATAAGATAGAATTATACCATGTGAACGCCGAATGAGACATATTTTTCCAGGTCTATGTCACTTTGTTTTTTCATAAAACCGTTATAGTCATGATCGCTGGGAATTAGATTGGTGGCAATCAAATGCTCATTAAGCGACCAAGGGTGATCTAGAAGGAGGTACCTAGGAGAATGTCAATGTTGGTATTATGATAGAAGGAAAGATTAATGGGAACCGGAGCTTTATCTTTCACTGCAGAAGGAACTTGATCTGAGATTTCCAAGTTGATGACTGGGGTATCTTCTGAAGACATGGTATGAATCGTAGGAGCGGTGGTGGAACTGGACAAATTAACTTGAGATGGTGGGGGTAAAGGTGTACAAAAAAAGGGGGACCGGTTGAACCGGCCCGAAACCGTACCGAATGGGCGGGTCCGGTCCAGGCTTTGCTGCCAAAATGACCGGTCCGGTTCGGTCCTGGGTTTTCTTTTGAAAACTTGGAAAGCCGGTCAAAGACCGGTTGACCTTTTTCTTTGTTTTTTAATACATAAATTGAAACCCGGTTTTCACTTTTCATAATACGCAAGAGGTAAGAATCAAAACTATTTCCCTTACATAGTCACTTGCACAAAGGTCCATCTTATTCATATGCCCCAATTATTTTACCTTTTTACAAAACTTTCAATGTGGGACAATCATTTAACTTAAAATTAAATATAAAGGACCAAGACAATTATTAATTGTTCACAAAATTTTCTTTACATAGTCACTTGCCCAAAGGCCCATCTTATTTATAAGCTCTAATCATATTGTTTTGTTACAAAATTTTCAATGTGGGACAGTTAAAAAGTTAAAGCAATACCACTAAATTTCTTTTTCAAGTTGGAATTTTTTGACCAATAAACTTCTTTAAAAATCATCATTATTTTATTATTTTTTAAGCAATAGCCAAGAACAATTGTGTTAATATATAATGTTACTAGAATTTATAACATTATAAGGATTTTGTTAAAGAAAATTGTTCGGATTTATAATATGTTTGTTGACTCTATTTAAGTTATATGCTATTATTATATAAAATATATCTATTTATATATACACGTGGAGAATTA
>CAVNYN010242404.1:0-28686 GCA_963692815.1 Nyctanthes arbor-tristis | reverse complement strand
TCATGTTTAACTTTATTTATTTAAAACCCATAAATTAGCTTATACTTATTTTAATTTAAGCCCCATTTTATTAAATATGAGATTTAATGAATTTAATTATTTAAATTATAATTTTTTTGATTTATTGAATTTTTGAGGATTTCTAAATTAGTTTAATTAAACTCATATATTTTATACCCAAATCTTAGTTAATCCTTGATTTTCTAGTTTCCCCTAACTTTTGGGTATTAGTCACATTAGGCACAATACTTTAAGCATTTTATACAATTATTTTATTATAAATAATTTATTTATAAAATAACTCATTTTAACAAAAATCCTAATTTGAGTTTCATATTCTTTTATAGGTGAGGAGTGAAGAATTAGTGAGTAAACCCTGCCCATTAGCTCGACGCGGTGAAATAGAGGTAGACTCTCTTCTAAGATATTTTCTCAAAAATAGCGCTAATATTAATTAATTGTTGTATAGATTGTATAAGGATATGTGATTTATGTTTTTATATGTTATTTGCATGAGCTTAATTGCTTTATGCTTGAGACGAGACGAGACGAGATGAGACTTTTGCATATGCTTTATTGCTATGCACAGATTTTGCATGCATGCTATGATATTACTATGCGCGCTAGTATTTATATGCCTTCGGACATGAGACGAGAGTCGAAAACCTGCATTTACCATACGATGCTTTTTTTCGAGTAGAGACTTATGAGATATGATTTGCATGTTTATATGTATGTTTATAGTATAAATTGGTTAATATTACGCTGAGTCTACAGAGTATTTCTATGAAATACGCACCCCTTTCAAAATTAACATTTTGCAGACTGGGAGTCGGAGGAGACGCCTTAAGCGATGGTGGCTTCCAAAATAAATTAAATTAGCCTTATTTTGAATGATTCAAACTTTGTTTAAGTACTTGCAAACTTTTGATTTTAATTGATTCAAACTTGGTCTAAGTACTTGAAGAACGTTTAATATTGTGTGAAACAGTTGGCTATCACCGACGAATTACCTTTTGTATTATCACTTTTGAATCAAGATATTTTCCACATTTTATTCACTCTTGATTCATTTTGATTTATTTTATTTAAAAGAGAAGAGAGAAAAATTTAACAATGTCTTGGGCAACGAGAGCCCGGGGTGTCACAGCTTGGTATTAGAGAGCGGTCGACGTTTCTGTAGACCCGCAGAAATTTGTGCTTGGTATTAGAGAGCGGTCGACGTTTCTGTAGACCCGCAGAAATTTGTTTAGATCTGAATTCTTTTCAAAAAAAAAATTTTTTTTAGTTTAAGAATTTTGGAAGTGTCATTGCCATCGCTCCCTCCGCCGACTCTGAAGGTAAAAAAAGATATTTATTTTGAGAAAATGTTTATGTTGAGAAATTTCGTGTACACGTTCAAGATATGATGTTATGAATTATTGAGACGAGAAATTTATTGTACCCTATTCGAGAAATAACTAAGTCGAGCATAATTGGGCATACTTACAGATAAATTAAGTGAGGATAATCAAGAAATTATTTTACGTTATATTTCTTTATTCGTTTAAGTCCTTGGGAACTTACTAGTAATAATGAGAAATTTACTTGACTGGACTTTGATAGCGAATTTTCAGACATGGTTCAGACTAGAGGTATGTGCGAGAGGGTTTTTGCTGTTTGGGGATAGATACTTGTCATTTAAGTTAGATCCAGCTAGGACTACGTTAGAGAATATCTTGGCTTACCATATGGCAAGTCATGATGCCTTATCCTGTGACTTACCGACTAACGAGGCGGCCTCTATTGGCCACCTCATATCCGTTTTCCCTTAGGGGAGGCAGTCACTGATTTCTGAGTTTTACGAGGATCTGAGGAGACATCGGGGAGCAGATGTTGATTTCCCGACATTCTGTGATGAGCTTGTGATGAGTTTAGAGAGGCTCTTTCCACTGAGCCAATTCAGGCTCCATCGCCAGAGGAGGAGTCCATGGAGATAGAGTTGGAGTTAGATCGAGTTGTTCCTGATGCGGAGTCTGGGATATATGGACTTTCCCCATATGCGTCCAGTACACGTGTGTACCCCCTAGCATTCCACCACCAGGATTGGAGGCTAGCTCGATGAGTAGAGTAAGTAGTTAGAAGGAGTAGTAATGGGAGGATGTATTCAGATTTTATGGCTCGAAAGTGAAGGCACTCCCCCGCCTTATTTCAGCCATGCAAGCAGAGAAACTTCTGGAAAAAGACGGTTGCCAAGGGTATCTGGTTAGTTTACAGGGTGGACTATCTGAAGAGATCTCCCTTGACTGTGTACTGATTTTCTGTGAATATGCAGACGTATTTCCTGAAGAGCTACGTGGCCTTCCACTGGGTAGGCAGCTTGAGTTTTCGATTGAGCTAGTACCTGGAGCTGCACCAGTTTCTAAGGCTCCGTACCGTATGGCACGTAAGGAATTGTAGGAATTGAAATCCAGTTGGAGGAATTGCTAGAAAAGGGTTTTATCAGGCCAAGTGTTTCCCCGTGGGGAGCACCGGTATTGTTTGTCAAGAAAAAGAATGGCAGTATGAGAATGTGCATCGACTACCGAGAACTTAATAAGCTGACGATAAAGAATTGGTATCCTCTTCCGAGGATTGATGATCTATTCGATCAGCTGAAGGATGCTGCTGTGTTTTCAAAAAATTGATCTAAGATCTGGTTACCATCAGCTAAAGATAAAGCCAGCGGATATACCAAAAATAGCTTTTCGAACTCGATACGGGCACTATGAATTTACAGTAATGCCGTTCCTCCTTACTAATGCCCCCGCAGTATTCATGGACCTGATGAATCGAGTCTTCCATCAGTATTTGGATAAATTCGTCATCGTCTTCATCAATGACATACTAGTTTACTCGAGGGATCTAAAACTACATGAGGAACATTTGAAGATTGTACTGGATACATTGAGGGCAGAGAAGTTGTATGCCAAATTCAAGAAATACGAATTTTGGCTTGAAAGAGTTGTATTTCTTAGCCACATTGTTACGGCCAGAGGCATTGAGATTGATCCTTCTAAAGTTGAAGCCGTAACAAATTGGCCTATCCCTGCTAGTGCTGGAGATGTAAGAAGCTTTCTAGGGTTGGCTGGGTACTACCGACGATTCATAGAGGGTTTCTCCAAAATAGCAGGACCTATGACTCAGCAGACTAGGAAGGGAGTTAAATTTCAGTGGTCAGATCGGTGTGAGCAGAGTTTTCAAGAATTGAAGAAAAGGTTAATTTCAGCTCCGGTTCTGACTATACCTGATGGCACTGAGGATTTCGTCATTTACACAGATGCCTCCAAGCATGGTTTGGGGTGTGTACTGATGCAGCATGGGAAGGTGATAGCTTATGCTTCAAGATAGCTAAAGCCATATGAGCAGAATTATCCGACTCATGACTTAGAGCTTGCAGCAGTAGCGCATGCCTTCAAAATTTGGCGCCACTACTTGTATGGGAGTAAATGTGAGATCTACACTGATCATAAGAGTCATTGCCTACACTCTTTCCCTCACGACGCTCTTCCGATCATGAGACAACGTCGATGGCTTGAGTTGGTGAAAGATTATGACTGTGATATCTTTTTCCATTCGGGTAAAGCTAATGTTCTTGCAGATGTATTAAGCAGGAAGAATACTGGACATTTATTAACATTAGGAATGGTGCAAGACCAGCTAATTCGGGATTTCCAAAACTTGAGGATTGAGGTGAGAACCCCATCAACCCAAAGGTCTGGTAGGTTGGCGAATTTGATTGTCCGACCAGATTTAAGGGAACGGGTTATAACTGCTCAGAAAAATGACAACTTCCTGGAAAAGATTCGTAATGGAGTGGGGACTCCTCAGAGATCTAGATTTAAGATTGCTTTTGATTCAACACTCATATTAGAAGTGAGATTTTAGCTGAAGCCTATTCGGCTCCTTATGCAGCACATCCAGGAGGCACAAAAATGTATGGAGACTTGCGTGATTCCTTCTGGTTGAGAAATATGAAAGGAGATATTGCGAAGTTTGTATCTCAATTCTTGGTATGTAAACAGGCTAAAGCTGAGCACCAGAGACCATCAGGGTTACTTAACCCTTTGGATATACCTGAGGGGAAATGGGAAAAGAGTACGATGGACTTTGTAGTGGGTCTACCTAGATAAATAAGAGGTTACGATGCTATTTAGGTGATTACAGATCGACTCAGAAAATCTACTCATTTCTTACCAGTTCGGATAACTCTCAGTGTAGATCAGCTAACCCAACTATACGTTAAGGAGGTTGTGCGGCTGCATGGAGTACCAGTTTCCGTTGTGTCAAATTGGGACCCGAGGTTTACCTCAAGATTCTGGAAAAGTCTTTAAACCACCATGGGGACCCGTTTAAACTTTAGCACTGCCTATCACCCTCAGACAGACGGACAGTCTGAGCGTACTATCCAGACACTGGAAGACATGTTGAGAGCATGTGTGCTGGACTTAGGTGGAAAATGGGATGAACGTCTACGATTAGTGGAATTTGCCTACAATAATAGTTTCCAGGCCCCGATTGGCATGGCTCTTCCGATATGAAGCTTTGTATGGTAGACGATGTAGATCACCATTTTATTGGGATGAGATTGGAGAAAGAAAATTACTTGGGCAGGACATGGTAAGAGAGACAGTGGCAAAGATTGAAAAGATCAAATCCAGAATTAAGGCAGCTCAAGATGATTTGAAAAGGAAGAATTGGGAATTCCAGATTGAGGAGAAAGTGTTTCTCAAGGTAGCATCAATGAAGGGTGTCCTACGATTTGGCAAGAAAGGGAAATTAAGACCCCAGTTCATAGGACCGTTTGAGATATTGGAAAGAGTCGGGAATGTAGCGTACCATCTGGCTTTGCCGCCTGAGCTTTCAGCAATACATATT
Organism: Nyctanthes arbor-tristis; assembly: GCA_963692815.1. Lineage (NCBI taxonomy): Eukaryota > Viridiplantae > Streptophyta > Magnoliopsida > Lamiales > Oleaceae > Nyctanthes > Nyctanthes arbor-tristis. The sequence continues at coordinate 23,790 of CAVNYN010242404.1, read as the reverse complement.
GTTTTTCACATTTCATTATTGAAGAAGTACGTCCCTGACCCGAATCACGTCGTGAACTATCAAGATATTGAGATTCAGAAAAATTTATCCTACAAGGAGACCCCTATACGCATTTTAGAGAAGAAAGTTTATGTCTTGGGAAATCGAGAGATTCCATTAGTCAAGGCCCAGTGGGGTTGAGATGGGAGTAATGAGGTCACTTGGGAAAAAGAGCAAGAGATCCGTGAGAAATACCCTGACCTCATAGACCAAGTAAGTTAAATTTCGAGGGCGAAATTTATTTTAACGGGGTAAGGTTGTAGTGACCGGAAAAATTTTAAAAATTTTAAACTTTATATTTTCTAATTTTTAGTCACGTCACTACCAAAATTTATCGAATTTAATTCTTAAACTTAATTTAATTTATTCATAATAAAATTTATTTTAATTAAGAAATTTCAATTGATTTAATTAATTACCATTTAATTAACCATTTAAGTAAGTTAAGCATAATTCACATTTTTACAAAATTTTCTTTTATTCAAATTTACAATTTCTACAAGCTTAGTTAATTAGTACCTTAAACAAACTCTTAGTTCTTAATCCAAAATCATTAAATTAAACCATGGATTATGACTTTTCCCTTATTTAGTAATCCTAATTCAAACATTCCTCCCTATACAACCCTATGCCAAATTAAATTCTATAAAATTCCACCCAACTCCACTCTCCTAGCTCAACCTAGCAGCCACCAAGAGAAGGTTTGCTCCTGTCTTCTCTCCCTCCCCAACTGTCCCCTCTTCTCCCTTCTTTCTCTATGGAATTTTTGTAAACACACAATATCTCCTTCACACACCACCACCTTCATCCCAATCACCTTCACACACTCAACAACATACGCTTTCATACATACTCAACACACAAGCAAAAACCTGGAAGGAAAACATATGCATTCTCATCATATATACATACATACACACATGCACAAAACAAATTGCTTTTCTCCTTGACACAACAAGCTGCTCCATCTTGCCAAGAACACACACATCTACGAATTTCAAATTTTGATGTGTGTCATTGGTGGAAGATGAAGGCCAAAGCCACCACCACCATCACCACCGCCGTGCGCCACCACCTAGGCCACCACCGGCAGCCACTGCCTCTCCACACACATACACACAATTTACAAATTTCACAATTTATGCAATTTCTTGCGTTAAACAAGTGGGCAAGGGGAAATAGAGCCACATTTTGGCTAAGTCGCCCCCACCGAATACAGCCACTGGTGGAAGATGTGTGTCATTGGTGGAAGATGAAGGCCAAAGCCACCACCACCATCACCACTGCCGTGCGGCACCACCTCGACCACCACCGGTAGCCACTACCTCTCCACACACATACACACATTTTACAAATTTCACAATTTATGGAATTTCTTCGGTTAAACAAGCGGGCAAGGGAAGATAGAGCCACATTTTGGCTAAGTCGCCCCTACTGAACACTGCCACCACTGAACACCGCCACCACCGTGCACCAACCTCTACTGCTGCCAACACCACCACCACATTTCACCACAGATCGTCTCCCATTCTGCCCACTTCACCTCTACAATCCAAGCCCAAACCTTTAGCTTTATTTCTATGTCAAAATCTCAGCTTTTTGTTCCGAAATTTTTGGGGCTGGGCGACCGATTCAGCTCGGTTTTCCTCTCCTTTCGCCGCCTTGCACCCAAATCGGCCTCTTCCGATCTCACCTCCGCGGGCGACAAGCTCAGGCGCAGTATCGCCGACGAACGGGGCGAAGCCGGCCACCCCCCTCAGCCGAGAACCCCCTGCCCCTCTCCCTTCTCTGTCGAATGAAATTGGGAGGGGTTGAGGGAGCAATATATTATATTTTGTGATAGATCGGAAGTTTAACCCCAAAGTTTTGCCTTGTGTCATTTTAGCCCTAAACTCTTTATTTGGTTTAAATGAGCACAAAACTTATGATTTCATCACTTTTGGCCCTCATACTTTCGATCTCTTTCGGATGGGCCCAGAAACTTATGTTTTATTCATTTTAACCAATAAACTTTTATTTTTAGTTATTTTCGTCCTTTATTTTGAGGATTCTTTCACCTTAGTTTTAAAAGTTTATAAAATTTAAATTTTAGTTCATGTTTAACTTTATTTATTTAAAACCCATAAATTAGTTTATACTTATTTAATTTAAGCCCCATTTTATTAAATATGAGATTTAATGACTTTAATTATTTAAATTATAATTTTTTTTATTTATTGAATTTTTGAGGATTTCTAAATTAGTTTAATTAAACTCATATATTTTATACTCAAATCTTAGTTAATCTTTGATTTTCTAGTTTCCCCTAACTTTTGGGTATTAGTCACATTAGGCACAACACTTTAAGCATTTTATACAATTATTTTATTATAAATAATTTATTTTATAAAATAACTCATTTTAACAAAAATCCTAATTTGAGTTTCATATTCTTTTATAGGCGAGGAGTGAAGAATAAGTGAGTAAACCCTGCCCATTAGCTCGACACGGTGAAATTGAGGTAGACTCTCTTCTAAGATATTTTCTTAAAAATAGCGCTAATATTAATTGATTGTTCTATAGATTGTATATGGATATGTGACTTATGTTCTTATATGTTATTTGCATGAGCTTAATTGCTTTATGCTTGAGACGAGACGAGACAAGGCAAGACTTTTGCATATGCTTTATTGCTATGCACAAATTTTGCATGCATGCTATGATGTTACTATGTGCGCTAGTATTTATATGCCTTCGGGCATGAGACGAGAGTCGAAAACCTGCATTTATCATACGATGCTTGTTTTCGAGTAGAGACTTATGAGATATGATTTGCATGTTTATATGTATGTTTATAGTGTAAATTAGTTAATACTGCACTGAGTCTACTGAGTATTTCTTTGAAATACTCACCCCGTTCAAAATTAATATTTTGCAGACTGGGAGTCAGATGAGACGTCTTGAGCAATGGTGGCTTCCAAAATAAATTAAATTAGCCTTATTTTGAATGATTCAAACTTTGTTTAAGTACTTGGAAACTTTTGATGTTAATTGATTCAAACTTGGTCTAAGTACTTGGAGAACGTTTGACGTCGAGTGAAACAGTTGGCTATCACCGACGAATTACCTTTTGTATTATCACTTTTGAATCAAGATATTTTCCGCATTTTATTCACTCTTGATTCATTTTGATTTATTTTATTTAAAAGAGAAGAGAGAAAAATTTAACGACATCTCGGGTGCTGAGAGCCCGGGCCGTCACAGCACCTGATCATTACCTAGCTACTTTTGGTGAGTCAAAAACACTCCACACAAATAGTCAACATATATAGAATACACACCAACCTTACTAGCATCCCCAAGGCTCAATCTCGCCCAAACTTAGACTTGGATAGGTTTGTTTTTTTTTAACCAAAAAGATCATGTAGCAGTACTCTATTCCAAATGATAGACAATATAAGATTATAGATATTCAATCGTACCACCCGACAAGACAATCAAATAAATAAACAAACTTTTTTTATTTTAATTTTTTTTCCAAATTTATGATTTTTTAAGATTTTTTTTTTAAGGAATAAAATTTACACTATAAACCTGACTCTCAACAAAGTTAAGCAATAAAAATTTGATGCATCCTATGGCGCTAGAAAAATTTAAAGCATCCTACCCCACACTCAAAGTATACATTGTCCTCAATATATTAAACAAGAATAAACAAGATAGGGTTAAGATACTCCTTGTGTAGAGATTGAAGAATTTGAGAAAAAAAGATAGGATTTGTTGCGCTTTTCCTTTGCATGCCTTGGAACCCTTCAACTTCCTCTGACGTGTGGATGTCTTCTCAATTGGTGTTGTACCAATATTGATGAGCAAAATACATATAAGAATAATGGTAATATCAATGATAATATAAATTTGAGTATAAAGTGGTGTGCACTCCCAAATTATACTACAATTTCTAATTAAAACCACGAACCAATTAAATTACCACTTGAGCCCAAATATGCTTCATTACAAGTAAAGAAGACTAAATAAGTGATTCATGCTCAAGATATGAAGAAAATTCAATCCACACATCCAACTTATATAGAAGATACAAAATTTGAAATTTTAAACACAAGCTGACCAAGCATCGATCTGACCCAAGAAAACACTAGGAAGACTTGAAGTTCTCTCAAGTGATATTTTGGCTTAAATTTCACATATAGATCTAGCTCTCTACAAAATTCCAAGTCAATCTGAACTTATTTGAGCTATACAATGTCGGGCTGTATTTAGCATAAAATAGGGGACGAATCTGCCACAGCTTGATTCAAGCTCAGGTAATGTGCCAAGATTTTGAACTTTCTCCAAGCTATATCTTGATACAAGAAAATAAACATTTTCATTTAGCTCTCCACAAAAGTTCAGGTCAAACAGAGGTCGCTTGGGCTAGACGATTGGTAGCCAAAGTTAGCTACAGTTTGGGTGACTGACGGTAGGCTGCAGCTTATCACAGTTTGCAAACCGCGATTCGTCGTGGGTTACAACTAGCACTGGACAGTGGCATGGCCACAGTTTGCATGTCGCGGTCGAACGTAGTCTGGTCCTTTTTCTTTTTTTTTTTCTTTTTTTTTCCTTAACGACCTAAGTCTTGGATGAATGCAATGAAAATTATGGGCCTCTACGCTAGGCTAAGCAAAATGTGCTAAGAATTACGAGTTATAACATAAAAAGAAATCAAGGTAAAACTAAAAATAAATGTGCCTAAAACTGATGCAATCCTAAAACCTAAATGCAATGAAAAATTTAATTAAAAAAAAAAAGAAAAGGGGTAGAGAATGGGTTGCCTCCCATTAAGCGCTTGTTTATAGTCATTAGCTTGATTGTTTAGCCATCCACATCAAAGAACTTTAAATAACACTCTTGACAAATTGCCAAACATGCTTATGTTGTCTTTGATTGTCTTCACAATTAAGCTCCAAGTTTTGATGTTGCCCTTCTCAAAGTCATATGACTTGATCTGACCATCCAACTCGAATTGAAGTATGTACATTTCAATCAACTCATCCTATCCAATGATGAAATCAATTGAACCATCAAATTTGTAAGGAGACTCGTTGATGACTTCAATTGTGTTGTTCATCTCATCCTCTTTGTTTTGATCAATTGAAATCTCGCTCTTTCCCTCATCTGGAAATTTTTCCACAAATGATTTATTGATTCTTTCTATCTCTTCTACCATGGCACGGGCTAATTCAATTACTTCATGAGTTTCTTGACCCCACTTCTTTACCTCAATTTCAGCAAACTTAAGGTACTCAAACATCAATTCTAAGAATTTGTTAAGCTCCTCCAATAGTGGTTCCCATTGATCTGAGTAATTGAACTGTTGATATACTGAATATACCTTTCAAGTCGAATATGTCCATCCCGCTTTAATAGGCATTGTTAATGACATGGGCATACGGTACTCATCGACTCCAGCATGTTCTAAACATTCACACATCTTAGCCCCTTACTTATTGAGGAATTTAGCTAGACGCTTATCTTCCTAGTCGATGTCACCAAATCTTTGATACCCTGTCACTTTGTTGATCTCCTACTTTTTCTTCGTTTCTTGACAGCAATAAAATAAAGAAAAAGAAGTGGATCAACTGGAAAAATATAAGTAGAAAAAAATGAAAATTAAGCTAAATTCACAAAAAACCAAGCAGAAAATTGAATCTCTAGCAACGGCGCCAAAAACTTGTTGTCGATTTTATTTCGCAAATGGACAGATCATTAACAAGTAATATAATGATAAGTAGAGTGTCGAATCCCACGAGGACTAAATCTACTAAATTTACTTTAGTTAATCTCAGCTTTAAATAAAAGGAAACACAATTAATTGTTAAGAAATAATCTTTAAGAAAAGGAAAAATAACTAAGAAAATAAATGGCCAAAATTATTTACAAATCCTATAAACAATAAAATCACAAAGGCCCTAGAATTCCCCAATCCACCACTGTTCTCATGATTAACTCTCGGAACTTGGGGTTGAAAATCAATAATCCAATATTATTCAGAAGCCTCTCTCGTTGGTCAACCAAATCTATACCTATACATGAAACTAATTATCTCTAATTAACCTTCGAACATATGGTACGCATTAATCCACTATGATTATTTTTTAGCAATTTCGTAGAGCATAATAGTATCTCTATCTATTATAGGACCCTAAGCCAGTCATTACCATATGCTAAACTCATGAAGAATCTCTTGAAAACAACAGATCGGAAAACTCAACCTCATGGTGATCAAGCATCAAATTGGAATAAGAGAATAATGAACAATCAACCTGGAAAAAATAATATGAAATGAGTACTTTGAATTAATCACAAAAACGAGGTTTCTTCATTAGCCCTAACACAAAACAATTAGCCTAACATATTAGGGAAAAGAAAACAATAATAAAGATTGGAATTCATAACCCGAAGGAGATGAATTCATGATATATTCCATGTTGTTGCTTTCCAGCGGATGTTGCTCTCGGCCCCCTCTTCTCTTTTTTTTTCCCCTGCAAATCTCTTCTATTTTTTTCGTCTTTTAAATTGCATGCTATTTTTTTTTTTTTTGCCTAACTAGCTTTCCAATTCTTCTTTGACATTCAATGAATATTTGCACCGCTACTCCTCAAACTCTCAAACTTTTCCAAATTGCTCCTCCAAGCTTAGCCTTTACACGAAATGCACATTTTAATTTCTAAAAGTGCAAATCAATCTCTTTTTCTTTCTTTTCTTCACCAATTGCTTGAGATCTGGTTGAATCCTAATATAAACAAAAACAAATATTATTAAGTAAATTGAGGAAATACAACAATAAATGTCTAGTTTTAATGGCCTAAGATAAGTGCAAAATTGCACTTATCAACTATCACTTCACAACTTAAAAATATAAAACAAGCACAATTACTTAAACTAGAATAATTCTTAAATTAGAACGATTAAATCCATTACATAAAAAAAAGACATTACATAAAAAAAAAGATAAAAACACGAAACTGAACCAAGAAAGCAATAAAAACACACAAAACAAGTAACTCATTCCCCCCCAACACTTAAACTCTACATTGTCCCCAATGTAGAATCAAACAAGACAAAAATAGTAGAAGTAGAGCCATTGCGCTCTGTTTGAATCTGGTGAGTTGCATTCTATAAACTACAATTGTCTGCCTATAGTTTTTGATTATCCTCATGAAGTGTAGAAATCTGAATATTCATATTTTGCAATAATCCAAGCATTTGCTGCTAAAAGGAGGTGTCTCGCCAGACTCGCCAAGTCTCGATGGTACTGCTTGAGCTGTCCGAGTTGTTTGACTAGCTTTGCGTTTTTTGCTAGTGATGTGCAATACCGTATGCTCACTAGATGCCTTGCAAATTGGGTCATCAAATTTAAGATTTTCATCACTCGAAGATGCACTTCGGCTTCTGCACAAATACCCGTAATCAAACATGAGAAAAGAAGCCTTTTACTTGGATGCTTTTGTTTCCCACATTCCTTAATTTGCTCATAGATATAACGTCCCAAATCAATCTTCAACCCAAGCCATAAGTTATATAGCAAACGAGCCCGATTGGGGAAAATTTTGGTAGTATTGGAAGTGGGCTTGATATTAGCTGCCGCCAAATGATGCAAGTACCAAGCTTCGTCACTTAATTCCCCATTGTCATAAGATCTCTTTCTTACCACTGGTGCATTGTCTTCCGAATCGAGAATGAAATGAATCACATCATCATCCTTGTCACCTTCCAGTTTATATTCTTTTTAGTAGACTACATCAGTGGGGTCCAAGCCAAGATATGAATCAATGATTTCTTGCTAAATGGGACCCATCAATTAAAGACTTTGGTTTGATGGGAATTTTGGGAGTTTCCATTATCGAGTTCAGTGTTAAAGTTCTTGTAAAAGTCTTGAACCAATTTTTGGTTGCCATTTGGAAACTCGGTCACATACTTGGTCCATCCATTATTCTCAATTACTTCTTTAAGGAAAGACGCCTTGAAATCAGCTATTAGCACATGTCTTTCCTTAATTACTTGCATGGATGACCATTCGTGTTCTTGTATGACTTTCTCCTTTTTGCTTGAGGAGGAAGTGTAAAAACCCTACAAATAAAGATAACTCAATTAGCTTATGTATTGATGAATTAAAACAAAAACTCTAATCTTTCAAAGAAAAAAAATCTCAACACTAAACCAAGCAATGTTAATTGTTTGCAAACATCCACTCAATATCTAAGTTCATTATGACATTCCATCAAACACTTGGGGTGCAAATTCAGGAAAGGGTTAGATTATACAAAATTCTCAAGCAAACTTGAAGAAAAGCAAGTAAAATTATCATATAATTACTCAAAAACCATTGCAGGAAAAGAGCAAAACCCATGTAAAAATCGTCCCAAAATTGCACAAAACTAAGAGGATGTAGTGGAAAGAGCTTACCTCGATATGAAACTAGAATCTCCTAAAAGCTTTCCCTACCCACAAATGTACAAGTACTAAAAGTTGAAAATTTAAATTTTTTCATTGCTTTGAGCACCAATTGATTGTAGGATAAAGATTAGCTTAGGGTTTTCGAGAAAAAAGAAGAAAAGAGAGTAAAAGAGAAAATGGGGAAAATAAATTTACTTTTTTAATTAACGAAGCCTCGTGAGGGCGCACCAAACCAGCAAGGCGCCCGCCCCGGGCATACTGCCTGATTTTTTACATAGGGGTGCCAGCACACTGATAGGGGAGTGTGCCCGCACTCTCTATTCTGCTTCGTTTTTCAGCCAGGTTTATTTTTGGAATGAAAATGATGAAACCTTCTCCCACACTCAAGACCCCCAAAAATTGAACGTGCAAGGTTAAATCAAACATAAAAAATGACAAAAGTACGAAAAATAAAAGAAGGAAAAGAAAACTCCCTCTTGGGTTGCCTCCCAAGCAGTACTTTTGTTTAATGTCATTAGCTCGATGAAGCTCTCTTTGTCTTTAAGTTGTGGGTTTTTTATCGTCTAACGCAATTTCCTCAAGGTTACAAAATTGAAAACCTTCATAATATGGCTTGAGTTGATGACGAATGAATTTGAATATTTTATTCGTCATCAAGCTCTTGCTTTCCACTGTACTGTGAGAAAAGACTTGAGTTACAACAAAAGAACCAACCCAATGGGAATGCAACTTACCTAGGAAGAGCTTGAGCTGAGAATGATAGAGCAGGACTTTTTGTCCTACTTCAAAGCTCTTTCTTGAAACCATTCGGTGTTGGAACGCTTTTGTTCTTTCTTTGTAGATTATAGCATTTTCATATGCATTGTTCCTTAAGATCGGAAGAGCACACGCAATTGAAGCATCCTATGTGTTCCTGCTTCTTTGAAATCCACATTGCATTGTTTAATTGCCTAATAGGCCTTGCACTCAATTTCAACCGGGAGATGAGAAGGCTTACCGAACACTAAACGGTAAGGGGACATACCAATTGATGACGTCTAAGCTGTCCTATAAGCCCACAAAGCACCTTCCAACCTCAAACTCCAATCCTTCTTGTTAGGTCAAATCATCTTCACCAAAATGGACTTGATTTCTCTGTTTGATACTTTCTACCACTCGTTTGAGGATGATAAGATGTTGAAATTTTATGTAGCACCATATATTTCTTGAGCAAAGCCTCTATCAATTTATAGCAGAAGTGGGTTCCCCTGTCACTCATAATAGTTCTTGGCACTCCAAACTTGCTAAAGATGTTAGATTTGACAAAATTTGTAACAACTTTAGAATCATTTGTCCTGGTAGCTTTTGCTTCCACCCATTTAGAGACATAATTGACTGCTAAAAGAATATAAGTATACCCAAAAGATATAGGGAATGGTCCCATAAAATCAATGCTCCCAACATCAAAGATTTCACAAACAAGAATCTGGGGCATTTGATCTTTTCGGGGAATTTTACCTGTTCTTTGGCAATTGTCACATTCCTTGTAAAACATGTACGCATCTCTAAATAAGGTTGGCCAATAGAAACCACTTTCTAACACCTTTTGGGCTGTTCTTCTAGGACCAAAATGCCCTCCACAAGTATAAGAGTGATAAAAAGTTAGAATTGACCGAAATTTGGTATCAGGATTGTACTTTCTTATTATCTGATAAGCACATCTTTTCCAAAGATAGGGGTCATCCCATATATAATACCTTACATCACTCTGGACCTTTTCCCTTTTTGCCTTGGACCATCTAGTAGGTAATAGTTTGGTTGCTAAGAAATTTACCATATCTGCCTACCAAAGGGTTTCCATGCTCACTGCAAGCAAGCTTTCTTCCGGGAAGGTCTCTTGTAATGGTGTGCCATCTTCTTCTCGTACTACTTGGCTAAGGTGATTTGCCACCACATTCTTAGCTCGTGTTTTATCCCTGATCTCCAAATCAAATTCTTGGAGGAGGAGAATCTACCTTATTAGCCTGAGTTTTGCCTCCTTCTTTTCTAGAAGATGCTTCAAAGACAAAGGTGAAACTATCTTGGAAAACTCTTTGATAAACCTACAGTAAATTAATCCTAAATGTCCAAGGAAAGATCGAATATCTCGTACACTGACGGGGTAAGGTAAAGAAGAAATGAAATCTATCTTAGATTTATCAACTTCAATTCCATTAACTGACACCACATGGCCTAAGACTATACCTTGTTCACCAAAAATGACATTTTCCCAATTAAGAATCGTGCTAGTCTCAATGCATCTTTTCAAAATCAAAGTATGATTATGTAGACAATCATCAATCACACCAAACACTAAAATCAATAAAAGTCCCAATGATGTTGTCAATATAATCAGAAAAGATGCTTATCATACACCTTTGAAATGTAGCAGGGCGTTGCAAAGTCCAAAAGGCATTCTACAATAAGCGAGCGTAGCAAATGAGCAAGTGAAAGTAGTTTTCTCTTGTTCTTCAGATGCTATGGCAATTGAGAAATTACCTAAAAAGCCATCTAAAAAAGCAATAATGAGAATGTCTAGCTAACTTCTCAAGCATTTAAGTCAATAAAAGGGAGGGGAAAGTGGTCATTTCGAGTTCCAGAATTTATTTTCTTCAATCAATACATACCTGCCACTCGGTTTGCGCTAGGATGGGGGCCAACTCACCATCTTGATTTTCCATAATTATTGCACCTGATTCGTTTGGCATGACCTGAACCAGACTTACCGACTTACTGTCAGAAATAGGATAAATCATCCTAACTTCTAAGAGCTTCAAGATCTCATTTTTCACAACCTCCATTATTAGGGGATTTAATCTTCTTTGAGCCTGCCTTGTTGGTTTGACACCATCTTCAAGCAATATTCAGTGCATGCAAATTGAAAGGCTTATCCCTTTTATATCAGCTATGGTCCACCTGACTACTTCTTTGTAGTCTCTTAAGATACGTACTAACTAGCTTGTCTTTTTGCTTTGGTGTCAATTTGGCCGAAATTATCACTAGAAGTGTATCTTTTTCTCAAAGATAGATATATTTCAAGTGACTCGGTAATAGCTTCAACTCCAAAGTGGGGACCTGCACAACAGAAGGTAACAACCTATTAGTAGATTCTCGCAATTGGATAGTACGAATTTCATACCTTTTTAGCACCGGTTGCAAAGAATTAAGGCTGCCACCATCTCTTCTAATTCTTGGCTAAAGTCCGACTCTCTCGTTGTTCCCATCTCGAGATGCTTGGTTAGAGCTAACTCTAATTCATCTTTGCAACTAAAACTGAAATATTTCTTGCACAAGAGGATGTCTCAAAGCAGCATTTATGTTAAATTGGATTACCTCCCCATCAAATTCCATGGTGAGTGTTCTCCTACACACATCTATATTAGTTCGTGAAGTGTAAAGAAAGGATCATCCCAATAAGATAGGTGTAGGATTAGGCGTAGCCTCATCATTCATGTCAAGAACATAAAAGTCCACAAGAAAAACTAATCTATTTACTTGAACTTACACATCCTCAACTATCCCATTTGGATAGGCATTAGTCCTATAAGCTAATTGAATGATAACACTTGTTTCTTTTAATTGATTTAGATTTAGAGAAGCATAATAGAATGAGGCATGACATTAATTGATGCTTCTAAGTCTTTTAAGGCCTTTCCAATTTTTGTGTTACCTATTCTACAAGGAATAGTGAACATACCTGGGTCTTTATATTTTGGAGGTAGCTTCTTTTGAAACACAACCGACACAGTTTCTCCTATCTTGATCTTTTCATCCTCCCTAAGTTTCCGCCTATTGGTGCAAAGGTTCTTGAGAAATTTGGCGTATCTTGGCACTTGTTTGATTGCATCCAACATCGAGATGATCACTTCAATCTTCCTAAATGTCTCCAAGATCTTCTTCTCCTTGCCTTCTTTCTTTGATCTTGCTAACCTGCTAAGAAAAAGAGGAAGAGTTGATTCAACATTAATGGGAGGGTTGGGATTTACCTGTGGGCTCGATGTATCTATTCCTTCCATTTCAATGTCCCTCTCGATATCATCTTCACTAGCACTTACAGGCATCGCCTGTTTCGGACTCTCAACCTCTTTCCCATTCCTCATTACATTTTTGGGATTCACTTTGGGTTGAGATGGTAGTTTACTCCCTACTTGAGCCTCCAAATGGTTTATGGGAGTTGACATTTGACTCATTTGATTTTCCAGGTTTTGGATGCTTGAATTGGTATCCTATTGGAACTGTAAAGTGTTAGAAGCTAAATTTTTAACCATATCTTCTAACGACATACCTGGATTTTGAGGCGGCAGTGGAGGCCTTGATTGGAATTGGCCTTGCTACTGGTTTGGAAAGAAGTTCTGGGTCTGTTTCCTCCATAACTGAAGTTAGGATGATTTCTCCATCGAGGATTGTAAGTGTTGGAATAGGGGTCATACTGTCTGTTCTGAGAGGGAGGATTTTCGGCATCCTTGACGTGCTCAGTTTTTTCTTCTCGCAACATTGGACATGAATTAGTTGGATGACCCGTTATAGAGCAAATTCCACATGTTTTGACTTGTTGTGCGCTCCCTACAGCAAGTTGCCTAACAAGAGAGGTTAACTCAGAAACTTAATGTTCAATAAAAAATGATTGGACCTCATTTACCCTCATTATAGGCATGTCCTAATAGGAACCAAATTGCTGAGAATTTTCAACCATATTAGCGATCAAGTTTCTTGCTGCTTCGGACGTCTTATCCACCAGTGCGCCACCACTTACTGCATCGATCATACTTTGATCCACTACAGATAATCCCTCACATATGAAACGCTCCTAATACTCATGCGAGGACTCTCTTTGATGTTGTCTAACCTCACATATTTCTTTTCTGATGTTTGCAGCTTTTGAGGTAGGGAAGTATTTCTCCAAGAATACGCTCTTCATATCATTCCATGTAGTGATAGTCCCAGACGGTAAATAGTAGAGTCAATCTTTATTTGTATCTTTTAGTGAGAATGGAAAATCCCTCAGCTTGATTTACTCTTCAGTCACAACCGATGGTTTTATACTTGAGCACACTACATAAAATTCCTTGAGATATTTGTGAGGTCCTCAATTGCAAGTCCACGAAAAGATGGCAATAAATGAATTAGCCACAACTTTAGTTCAAAAATAGCATTTTCAGCTAATTCAGGAAAAATAATGCAGAGAGGTTGATTAAGGTTTGAAGCAGCCAATTTTTTCGATGTCAGATTATTCGCCATTTCTCCAGTTGTAGATTTCCTAGCTTCTTTTCTCAATTTGTGAAAAGTTCTCTCGGGCTCTGGATCAAATAACAAGGGAGATTGATTAGGTTATCGGGTTTTAGTCATGCACAATTGAGAACAATAAGCAACTATGCTTAAAAAAATAAACAAAATAAAATTATTTAACTAAATCACTTAATTCACCGCAGTGTTCCCCAGCAACGACGCCAAAAATTTTGATGAGTTATTGCGAAGCACAAATAATAAATTTTCTTACTCTAATTTAAATAAAAATGTAGAAGCATAGTAAGGGTCTAACCCACAGAGAACGGTGAATAAATTAAGTAATTGAATGTTAACTAGAGATTGGGGGCTTTCGAGAATTGAATCGCAAATAAAAATTAAACCAAAAAGCTAATACGCGTTGGTTCTGGTGGCGACGCTATTGGCAGCCATGCAAATTTTTCAAGTATATGCATCGGTCTATGGTCGACGCCTAAAGTTTACTAAAGGCGTCGGTTGTTTCACAAAAACCGACGCCTAAAGTCAATTTAAAAAAATAAAAAACAAAAAAATGAACAATAGGCATCGGTTATAATGGCACAATCGATGCCTATTGTAAACAATAGGCATCGTTTGTGGTAGCACAACCGATGCCTATTGTATTAAAAAAAATTCTTCAGATCACACATTCTAGATTCACGCAGGCAACCAATATGATATTCCTTCTTACATTGGTCAAAAAGTATCATAGTTCGGACATCAAATTCCATGGCACTTAAGTAATAAATTTCTTATTACCCCTGTGTTCTAGTTTCTTCTTCCCAGTGTTATTCCTGTTTCGGTGTAGCAAATTGACCACAAAGATACTCAAGTTGAAAGGTAATATTCTCTCATTTGTCATCCTAAAAGCAACAATAAATATCAAAACAGTTTCCAGCATCGATTATAGCCAAAAAGCTCGTTGAGTATGTTTATCCATGCACCAAAAAGCAAGCCAAACTTGTGCCAAAACCTGAATTCAAAACCAAAACCCGAGGAGAAAAAAGAAGAAGAAATAGTGGCTCAAGAAGAAGCCAAATGAGAGTAAAAAGAGGAAGAGAAAACTGAAAAAGGGTAGGAGGAAAAGGCTAGGGAAAATAGAGAGGAGGCCATGGAAGAAGGAGAAAGACTTATCTTTTCTGCACATTTGGATTCTTCCTCTGTCTCGCCGGTCAAGCTACGGCAAAAATACATTGCCTTGGGAATTTAAAAGGAAATAATGTTAAGAAAAGTGCTAAAAGATAAACAAATCTTTAGACATTAACGTCCCCTTGAATAGGGTAGAAGAGGCCTTAGCCTTGCATGCTTGTGTCGATCTCTAGGTTGAAATATTCAATCTTCGTCTTCTTGGTTGTTTCTTTTTTTTCTAGATTTTTTTTCCTCTTTTTAAAGCTCTTCAAAACCCCTAAAAAGTGTCTCAAAAATCATGCATAACCTCTAGACTAAGACGAAGTCCAAAAAGGAAAGGGAAAATCGCCTTTTTTCCAGTACAGAGAGGGGTGCGGGCGGTGCACCCGCATCGAATGTTCAGCTCGAAATTTTTACACTACTCTGGGCGCATTAGTGTTCAGTTCGGCCGCACCAGTCTTCTACTTTTTTTCTTTTTGTCCCTTCATATTTTGTTGTTTGACGTCTTGGTCCCCAGCTCCAAAATTCTTGCAAAGTACACCCAAACTTGATTCTTTTTAATTTTTCCTTGGTCCTATAACAAATAAACAAACTAAATGTAAATAAATATTTTAAAATAATAAAACACACAATAAAACACTAGTATGGAGAAATTAAATAATCTAATAAAGCACCTATCACCCTAAATATCCCAAAAGTGCCCTAAATGCGCAATCAACAACTTTGGACCTTGTGTTTCGTGTTATAATTGTTGAAACTTAGGGTATTTGGCGTGAAATTGCAATTTTCCCCCTAGAGCTCTAGGAAGTACTGCAATTGCTAAGGTCTATGCAATTACTGATAATGGTAGCAATCTTTTTGATGGTAAATCTACTCTTGTTGCAGGTAACCTTCCTGCAGCTGGAACTTTAGCTTACACTTCATTTGATTCTAGAGCATCTCATTCATTTATTTCAACACATTAAGTTGAAAAGGCATGATTGGTGAAAAGGCATATTGGTCACTAAAGCTATGAAGAAAGAATTAAATGTAAGCATGCCTTCAAGATCTACCCCACAGGTCAATAAAAGGGTGCCAAATTGTGGTGTAGAAATTAATTTGTATTCATTGCCGGCGAATCTAATTGTGTTAGAAATGAATGGCTTCGATGTTATTTTGAGAATGGAGTGGTTATCTAAATATCGAGCCAATCTTGATTTTCTAAAGAAGATAGTCACTTTCTGTTTACCTAATGGGAACTAGACAGTTTTTCGAAGACAAGTAAAGCCTTTAACCACTCCAATAATAAAATGGTGCCAAATTGTTGTGTAGAAATTAATTTCCATTCATTGCCTGCGATTCTAATTGTGTTAGAAATGAATGGCTTCGATGTTATTTTGAGAATGGACTAGTTATCTAAATATCAAGCAAATCTTGATTGTCTGAAGAAGACAGTCACTTTCCGTTTACCTAACGGGAACTGGGCAGCTTAATTGGGAATGCCAAAGATTCATGCTAAGTGTACATCATATAGAAGGAAAACTAGAAACTCCTTTAAATAAAATCCATGTGGTTCAAGAATTCTTAGATATCTTTCCAGAAGAACTACCCATTTTGCCACCGGATAGAGAGATTGAATTTGTTTTTGAGGTGCCATCTGGAACTCGACCAATATAAAAAACACACTATCAGATGTCACCTATAGAACTTAGGGTGTGTTTGATTGCATAAATTTTCTATGGAAGATGCCAAATTTCCATCTAAATTCCAACTTTTACTTTGTTTGATTCACAAGTGGAAATAGAATTTAAATTCCATGGTACAATCCTATTAAGCATATTTTTTTCCATTTTCCCTAAAAACAATTCTAACCTCCCCCTTAGGTAAAATGTTTTCCTTGAAAGTTGGAAAATATTTTGTAATGACCCATCAAAAATAAAAATATACATATATATATATATACGCCATAACAGTACTATTAAGAAATCTATTTGAAATTCATTATAATAAATTAAAATTTAGGCATCTTGAACTGAAATACATATGCCAGAATCAATTATATACAATTTATACTTACAAATCTTAAAATCGATCATAAAAGAATGTACAAAGTTAGGAGTCAAAATAAAATTAAAATGAAAAATTTGCGTATTTTAGAAAAGTATTTCAAGAACATATGATATTTTTAAATACTCCTAATAATAGGTGGAAATATCATAAAAATTCCCATGTGTATATATACTAATCTTAGGAAAGTCTTCAATGTATAATTACAAGAGACAACTAATTCAATGTATAATTAAGGGAGACAACTAAGTAATATGTGTGAGCTTGAAAATTTTTCCAAAATAAGTCATCATTAACTTGATTAGTCATCACCAAAAAAAATGATTATTCACCCAAAAACAATTATTTAAGCCGTAAACTAAATAAAATAAGATAAATCAACGAAATAAGATAGGGAATCGACAAGTGGCTGCCTATGTAATTCAAATGACACAATTTTCATGAAAAAATAATAATAAAAATAAAAGTTAAAAGGAAATACCACTATAAAAAGCCATCAGCCATCTTCCCAAATATCAGGAGAAAAAAAAAAGAAAAAAAAAGTAGTCAAGCCATTGACATTCTAAAGAAGAAACAAAAGTAGTCAAGGAACAAGGTTGGGAGAACACTTTCAATCAAAAGTTACGGATCAAGGTGAGTAATGTACACATTTTTTTTTGAACTAATTGGAATGATTTAGATATATACTTATGTCATTTTCTTATGCCTATAATGATCTAATTGTTATTCTTTTATTAAATATACATGTGAAAGCAATTGTGGAAATTTCTATATTTTTCAAAAAGTTATGCTTACCTCTTCTTCAAGCCAAGCCATGTCATGCCACGCTATAAATCAAATTACATAATATTCTCAATATGAAGGATGTTATGTTCATGTCTAATCCGATTCTAATATTATATTATGCACATGCGAGGTAAGTAAACTTGTACAAAAAGGAATCCAAACTCTATTTTCTATGTCATATTTCCACTTGAAAATCTCCTAATTTTCTTATATATATGCACATTTCTCACTAAGTAAATGTTACTTATTCTTTATATTTTTAAATTTTAGATAATGAAGCGAACAATGATCGAAATCGCCAATAATGAGTAGTCCTTATCGCCAGACGGAAGCCAGTACTTGTCTACAATTGAAATGGACTTGTGGAGAGTGCACGAGGATCATCCAGGATTCAACCATTACATAGTTACCATCGTCAAAATTGCATACTGTGAAGCCAATACACTAGAGTTCTTATATATCAAGGAATATAAGAAAAACCGCTGGGAAGTTTAGATATGGTTCTATATCGTAATGTAAATAAATAAGTTGTAAGAAATTATATGACAAAACCTCTAGTTTATGTATTTTAGAATATTATCATAGTGATGCTAAAAAAATGCATCTTATGTGTACTAGAAAAAAATGGGTAGTATCTTTTGGTTGTAAAAGAAGGAACATTTTGTGTTGTAACATCTTATATCATTATAATAAATAATATGTGATGTTATTATATTAAATCTTCTTGTGTACCATCATCACTACAAGATAAATTAACCTTGATAAGAATAATAATAATAGCCAAACTTGGTGACAAATTTGGTAAGTTAGTGTCAAACCTATCTACACGTGCGTATCAATGTGGAAAAAAAAAAAGAATGAGCAACATAGGCACATGCATGCACTAATCATCAAATAAGTAATATGTGCAAATTAGATAAAAACATAATAGCAATGATAAAGGGATATAAAAAATTGGACGTTGCTACAAATATTTCTGGGTCGTTACATATTTTCTTTTCCATTCTTTCGTACCAAACGCACTCTTAAGGAGTTGCAAAAAGTAGACACATGAATTGTTAGATCATGGATTTATTCGACCTAGATTTCTCCTTGGGGTGCACATGCACTGTTCGCCAAGAAAAAGGATGGGTCTCTACGTATGTGTATAGATAATTGGGAACTGAGTAAGGTAACCATAAAGAATAAATACCTTTTACAATGAATAGATGATTTATTTGACCAATTAAAATGTGCAAGGGTATTTTATAATATTGATCTTCAATCAGGGTATTATTAGCTAAAAATTAAAGAAGGAGATATCCCAAAGACTGCTTTTAGTACTCGATATGGGCATTATGAATTTTTAGTTATGTCTTTTGGGTTGATTAATGCCCCAACAGCCTTTATGGACTTGATGAATTGAGTATTTAAGGACTATTTAGATAAGTTTGTTATTGTTTTCATTAATAATATCCTCATTTACTCAAAAAATGAAATGGATCATGCTCATCACTTGAGACAAGTATTAACTAGGTTGCGACAAGAAAAATTATTTGCTAAATTTTCAAAGTGTGAGTTTTGGTTAGATAAAGTGATATTTTTGGGACATGTTGTCTCATCGGCGGAGATTTTTGTAGATCCAAGTAAAGTTTGAAGCAGTTTAGAATTGGCCACGCCTTGCTACTATTATAGAAGTAAGAAGTTTCTTAGGACTGGTTGGATATTACCGACATTTTGTGGAAGGATTCTCCAAAATAGCTGCTTCTTTAACACAATTGACTAGAAAAGGAGTGCAATTTTCTTAGAGCAAGGATTGTGAGAAAAAATTCCTGGAACTTAAAAATAAGCTAACAATAGCTGCAGTTTTGACAATTCCATCACCTATTGAGAAATTTGTAGTGCATAATGATGCTTCTAAAAATAGGTTGAGCTATGTTTTAATGCAAATTGGATGATTCATAGCTTATGCACCACAAAAGCTAAAAGAATACAAAAAGAGCTATCTGACGCATGACTTGGAATTGGCAACTGTGGTTTTTACCTTAAAAATTTGGAGCATTACTTGTATGGGGAATGTTTTCAGATCTATACAGATCATAAAAGTTTAAAGTATTTCTTCACTTAAAAGGAATTAAATATGTAGTAAAGGCGATGGCTAGAGCTTGTTAAAGATTATGACTGTGTAATTAATTATCACCCAGGGAAAGCAAATGTGGTAGATCGGAAGACCTCAAGCCAAAAAACAATGTATAACCTAAATTTAACTAACCTACTTTAGAATAAGATTCTAAAGTTCAACTTGGAAATTGCCAATAAGATGGATATATCAATGCATTCGATGTTGAAAGAACACGTAAAGCAGGAACAAATGCTTAGTAGAACTTTGTTGAGGAACAGCAAAGAAATAGATGAAGGAAAAGAAACAGGATTCGAAAGGATGAAAGGAGGACGTATATCTTATAAAGGTAGAATCTATGTTCCTAATGAGTCTACTCTTAGAAAGGAAATTTGCACAAAAGCCTACGAGACCCTATACTCTATACATCCAGGTACTACAAAAATGTATCCAGATCCTAAATGTCAATTTTGGTGGCCTAGAATGAAAAGGGATATTGCTGACTACGTGAGTCAATGTTCAACTTGATCTAACAAGTTATGGTAGAACATCAACGTCCCATAGGACCCCTACAATCTTTACAAGTTCCAAAGTGGAAATGGGAGAAAATAACAATGGATTTTGTTATAAGATTACCACGAACTGAGAAATATTATGATGATGTTTAGGTTATTGTAGATCGTCTGACTAAGTCTACACATTTTCTGCATGTATGTACTACATACACTTCCAAACAGTAGGCACAATTGTACATATTGGAGATTGTAAGACTACATGGAATCCCTACATCAATTGTGTCAGACCAAAATCTAAGGTTTTTATATACCTTTTAGAAAGGATTGCATCACATCCTTGGAACTTGGCTTTCCTTTAGTACAACTTTTCATCCACAAACTAATGGGCAATTTGAAAGAGCAATTCAAATATTAGAGGCTATGTTAAGAGCCTATTTTCTTAATTTCCAAGGCAATTGGAGCAAGTTTCTTCCATTTATCAAATTTTCTTACAATAATAGTCATCAAGCTTCAATTGGAATGGCTCCTTTTGAGATCTTATATGGAAGAAAATGTAAGCCTCCTTTATATTAGGAACAATTGGAGAAAAAAGAACACTAGAGCCATAATTGGTGTAGAATATGTTCGAAGCTGTAAAGGAAATCAGGCAATGATTGATGGCAGCCCAAGATTGCCAAAAAGCTTACGTAGATAAGCGAAGATGGCCATTAGAATTTCGGGTTGGAGAGAAAGTATTTTTGAAAGTTGCCCCAATGAAGAGGGTGATTCAATTTGGAAAAAGGGGTAAACTTAAACAAAGCTATATTGGGCCAGTTGAAATACTAGAGAAGATTGGAAAGGTAGCTTATATGTTGAATCTACCAGCATCAATGGAGAAGGTACATGGTGTGTTCCATATATCTAACCTTCAGAAGTATGTTCCCAACCCCTCCCATGGGTTGGAAGAAAACATGTCAAATATAGAAACAAATTTAACCTATGAAGAAAAGCCAGACAAATTTTTATGTGAGAAATAAAACATCTTCGAAATAAGAAAATTCCTCTAGTGAAAGTACCATGGAGGAATCAAATATCAGAAGAAACAACATAGGAACGGGAAGATGATATGTGACTGCGATATCCCGAATTATTTGGTAAATTGTTAATTTCAAGGACTAAATTTCTTTTAGGATCTGTAATGCTCCAAAAATTTCATCATTTATGTTTCTTGAGATTTTGGGGAGTTTTTAGGAATAGAATAAAGTAGGCCTGGGCATCAGGTCTGTCGGGCAAGGTTGGGCCCGAACTCGAGACCGACCCTACAAGAATCGATTTGCTTATTTTCCAAACCGAAACCCGTCCGATGGGCCGGTGTACCCAACCCAAACCAACCCGTAATGGGTCGGGTTAGATCGGGTCAATTTCTGGTTTGGAGACTTTTTTTTTTAAACTTTAATGTTGGCCTATTTTCAGCCCATTACTTTTTAGGCCCATTATTGATTAATTAAAAGAGTTTTGAGCTGAACGTCAGGGGATTTAGTTTTAGGGTTTCAGACAAGATCAAAGAGAGAGATGAGGGTGGCGGCGATGAGTTGGTAATCTATTTTTAAATTGGGAAAATAGCACTAGGATCCCTAAATATTAGACCTTTGCAATTGAAGCGGTAGCCGAAACTCGAATAGATCAGTGGTGGGGAGTAGCGGCACAAGCGGGTGGTGGCGGCGTGAGCTAGGGTTGTGGAATAGCAGTTTCCCTTTTTCAATTTTTGATTTTTGAAGTTGAAGCCTTGAAATCGAGCAGATCAGTGGCGGGAGCAACGTGCATATGTGGTGGCGCAGGCGGGTGGTAGCGTCGTGAATCGAGCAGATTAGCGGCGCAGGTGGTGGGTAGCCGCGTGAATCGAGCAGATCAACAGCGCAGGCGGTTGGTGGTGGCGTGAATCGAGCAGATCGGAAGTGTAGGCGGGTGGTGGCAGTGGTGTGTGCTCGGGTTTTCCTTTTTCAATTTTTTATTTTTGAAACTTGAAGAATGAAAATGAATGGCATTTTGTAAAATTGTTATGCAAAATTGTTATCACTTATATGTTAGGTTGAGAGAAAGTGGTGTTTTGTAATTTGTATTGTGAAATAAGGTTGGAAAAGTGAGAAAGCGCAACACGTTTTCAAGTAAAATAATAAAATAAAATAAAATAAAATACATATGTTCGAACCGGTTCAGTCCGGTTCGGTTTTGACGGGGTTTGACCGGTTTGGCTCGCCAAACCCACGAACCGAACCGGACCGGCTCGGTTTGCCGTCTTATAACCCGCAGACCAAACTGAATTGAACCGGCCCAAACAGGTTTGGGTCGGTTCGGGTTACCGGTTGGCGGTTTTGATGCCCAACCATAGAATAAAGTACTATATTCGATTTTATTAAGGATAAAATTATTTATTAAGAATAAATGAATAATAATTATCCATTAAGGATATTTGTAAACGTTACCCTATGTTAAATGTGCAATTAAACAAAAAATTAATTACAGGTTAGCCCTTAAGAGAAACTATAAACAATTGAAAATTAGAATAATTAATATTATTAAGAAAATCGTCAAAACTCGATAACTCTCGTTCCATTAATTTCAGTCCAAAGTGGCTGGCCAAGCTTATTACCTAGCCAACTACCTTGCATCACTTGGCCAGCCAAGTAAGAACCTGGCTAACCAAAATGCTTAGCTGCCAAGCATTTACCTAGCCAGCCATGCTTTTACCTAGCCAGCCAGGTAATATGCATTGTTCTAATACAGTGATTATACATGCTATATAGGGATATAGTGTTCAAGCAGCTTTAAAGGTAAATATGATAGACGCACGCACAGTACAAATTTTATATGTTCACTTCATGTTATAATTATGTATTTAGTGTTTCATAGTTATAGCTTCTTCATTATCTATGTGCTTAGTTGTTTTAATTACTTGAGATGAGATAAAATATTGTGCTAGTATTATTGCATATGATCGATCTATAATACACTGCCAAAATGATTGGTTGTCCAGATATATACACGTGTGAGGTGTTGGGGGTCTAGCAACCTACTGATCGGGTATATATATGAGACACGGTGTTGGAAGCCTGGCAGTTGTTGGTATTGGTCTGACCATTATATAATTGAAATTAGGTAAGTCCTTAGAGATCCTAAACTGTTTTGGAAACAATGAAGGACACCTTGGGCTAGGCTCCGAAAGAAAGAAAAAGGTGCGTGCCGCACTCACGAAGGACTGCCAGTGATATACTGGAGGAAGGTGGGGATGACGTCAAGTCCGCATGGCCCTTATGGGCTGGACCACACACGTGCTACAATGGCAATTACAATGGGAAGCAAGGCTGTAAGGCGGAGCGAATCCGGAAAAATTGCCTCAGTTCGGATTGTTCTCTGCAACTCGGGAACATGAAGTTGGAATCGCTAGTAATCGCGGATCAGCATGCCGCGGTGAATATGTACCCGGGC
>CAVNYN010242402.1:0-20929 GCA_963692815.1 Nyctanthes arbor-tristis | reverse complement strand
GTCCCATTGTTGAAGTGGTAGTGCCACATCAAATATTTACCCAAACACATTATCTAATCTTAATATACAAAGAAATACCCAAAAAGTTTATATTCTAGTAATTGACGTTGTCATGTCTTATTCTACTTAAATTGTATCTATGCAGGGACTGATAGAAGAGGAAAAGTTGTATTCTTTCAATATTCCCCAGTATACACCATCTCCACTCGAAGTCAAAAGAGAGGTTGAAAAGGAAGGATCTTTCACCATCAATTCCCTAGAGACTTCTGAAATCAACTGGACAGCATGTGGACATAAAATTTGTTCATCCGATTCTATCAAAGATGATGGATATAACGTTGCAAAATGCATGAGATCGGTGGCCGAGCCCTTGTTGATAGGCCATTTTGGCAAATCAATAATGGAAGAACTGTTTTGCAAGTACGAGGAGATTCTCACAGATCGCATGTCCAAGGAGGAGATGAAATTTGTTAATGTTACCATTTCCATTACAAAGAATGGAAACTAATAATTTCTCTTAAGAAACAAGCTTGCGTGGTTGTGATTGATGCATTTCTTTTCATGTTTGTTTGTACTGCAAGTCGGTAATAGTGCTTGTTTGATCCAGATTAAGTATTCGAATTAGAATGAGAAATGAAGCTGTGTAGAATTAATTGGTGTTTGAATGTGCATTTGTAATAAATAGATGTCAAATTAATTGTAGGTGAAATTATAATTTTTATTTACAATAAGAATCAAACAAGCACTTAGTCTCCCTAATAATTTTTTGGTCCTCAAACTTTTTCCTTACTTCCTGTTGCTCCCCGAATGTTTACAATGTTACACAATTGGTCCAAATTCATCCCAATTCATTTGCGTCACTGATCCCTTTTGGATTATATCTTGCACGTAAACACAAAAACACTTAAATAAGACAATTAAGCTAAAAAACACAAACTTCTACAGAAAGAAGAGTATTTAATAAACGTAAATTATGCACTTATCAAGTAATTAACAGCAAGTCACTTGAAAAGTGGATAGTTTAGCAATTGATCTTTTATTAAACCCTATTCTAGATCGCAGATGCTAGCTGTCATGGATTGAGGGATAAGTTGTAAAACTCTTAATAAAGTTCAAATCATTAATCAATTAGTATCTCTAAAATGTGACAAAGAAACTGTAAGAACTTCACTTATGTGAACTTTGAAGTCATGCCGCCTCAATAGAGAGTTGGAATTCCTCCCTTAAAAGTTCAAGAATAGCTAGGATTGGCACAAGACCATAAAAGCGCTAAGCGACTTCAGTTGAACTTAGAACACATGGCATTTATGTGCGAGTCTTTTAGTGGCATCACCGCATGGAATAATGGGTTCAAATGTTCCACGCATCTTGGATTTCGATGTTGCTTCGTAAGAATTACACTAAAATTGGACTCAACTCGAAAGATATCCATATGTTATGCATAAGTGTCATTAATTTGAATTTGTGATAAACAAGTGGGGATTTGTTCGAAAAATGTTTAAACAAAATTGAGATGAGATTTGGATTGTGAAAACAAGTTTATTTTTGAGTTAGGAAGAAAAACTTGTGTTAGAAAAAAGGATTCGATTCCAAAGAATTCATGAAAACGAGCAAGGAAATCAAAAGAAAAAACTTAAAGTGATCCATGGGGTTGCACATATTTGTTCCTTGCAGCCGCACAATTCAAGAGAAACCCGCAATTTTGAACTGCAGGCACATTTTCATGAATTTTAGTGTCTTTTCCCATTTGAATCGATATTAATTCGGGAAAGTATGAGTTGAAATCCATAAGTAAGGTAAGTGTTAGATTTCATTATTTAACAACACATCAACACTCTACAACAATCCAACAATCCAAAATCATATATATTCATCAAGCTCAAACTCAAATTCCTGAAAGTATATATTCATCAAGCTCTTCAATTAAATTACTTTTATTTGGTGCTGAACTTGATAAAAGCTTGATTAATCCTCGAAACGTATTTCTTGTGGATCCAATAAGCAATTTCTATGACGAGACGGTGGCCATAATCACTTTAGAACAGCGATGTCGAATTGTGTTCAAGCCTTGTATAATTCCAGGTGATTTTGTTCGATACTTTTGTTGTTCCATATATATTGTTGTTGTTTCCTCTCTGATTCTTTCATTTCTTCTTTATCATGTTTATATTTTAGATTTCAACTCTCGTGAATTTTTCCAATACTAATTTGAAACCATTAACTTTCCATGATGAAAAAAGGGTTATTTTCATGTGAAAGTACAATAAATTTGCACGTAAAATAGAAAAGTAAGTGAACAACCGTTTAATGGCCTTTAAACAGTCCTAAATTCAATGGCCCAAGAGGGTTCTTTGACAAAATTTGACTTCATCATTTTCAAGCTTATGTTCATCAAATCGTATTTCGTATTGGATTTCTGATCTCATGGGCAAGTAGTTGCCATGGCTGAAACCATAGTTTACGGGCTCCGAGCGATGTTCAGAAAATAGGCCGTTAAAAATAGAGCTGAAAAATCAACAAATTAAAAATACTAATTATTCAATAATAATCAAAGAAAACAACAGTTAACCAAATATATATATATATATATATATATATTCTAGACAACAATTCACCAATCAAGGAATAATAGTAAATTCACTGAATTTTGATTTTTTTCCTTTTAATTTGAGTTTTTTTTTTTAATACTTTGGATTGTGGAAACGAATGCCTACCTAACATTTTAAAATTTGTAGTACCCCTCAAATTTGAAATGTATCTCTTTTTTTTTTCATTTTTTTTATAGATGTTGAGTATGGAAAAAAGATAATTAGAAATCTCGAGAGAATTTAAGAGATTGATTTCAAAATGGTAAAAGTATTGAAGAGAAACAAAAGGGTAAATTTCATATATCGTCCCCAACATTTACACTTTGAATCGCCTGGGTCCCTAACCTTTTTTTTAGAGCACTGGATCCTCAACATTTCATAAATACACACAAAAGGTCCCTCCTAACGGAATCCATCAAAATTTCCGTTAAATAGTTAAGAAAATTACCTTTATGCCCTTATCTTTTAACATAAAAATTAAAAAGAATTTTAAAATTAAAACAATATAAAAATAAAAAGGGAAAATGGGGAAAAAACTCACCCCCCACCGGTAACCACTTTGTTTGCCGGAAATGGCAACATTCGGGCGGCCAGTAGCTGCCGGAATGTTGCCATTTCCGGCAGCTAAATTGGGAGGGGAGACTCCTCCCCGTCACTGTCATTTCCGATAGATTTCAACTGCCGAAAATGGCAGTAAAAGAGAAGGTCTCCCCCCATTTTCTGGTGTTTCAGGCAGCTGAAGGAGGGGAGTCTCCCCCCTTTGCTGCCTTTTTAATTTTTAAATTTTTTTTTTATTTTTATATTTAAAAGATAAGGGCATAAATTAGTGCGTATTTATGAAATGCTGAAGACCCAGCGCGCTAAAAAAAGGTTAGGGACCTAGGCAATTCAAAGTGCAAAGGTTGGGGACGATATGTGAAATTTACCCGAAATAAAACAATCGACAAAAAATTGTAGAGTATAAATTATATAATATATTATTGATAAAAAGAATTTTTGAAAAATGTAGATGTGCAATTATGTTGTAAATGACACATAAGCACTCATTTGTAAGTGTATAGCCTAATTTCGAAAAAAAACAAAAAAGGAATATACATAATTATGAAATTGGCACACTAGCATCTTGGGCCCTAAATACAAGCCTTTGAGCTTGCACCCAAGTCCGCCCTTGTTGATGATAGTTGTATAAAGGGTTAATTTCACAAAAGGTCCTCAATCTTTGAGTTTAGAATCGGATAGGTCTCTAATCTTTTTTTCGCTCTATTAGGTCCTCAATCTTTTATAAATATGCACAATAGATCTCTCTTATCACTATTCCCTCAACTTTTTATAGAAAATAACGATTATAGCCTTTAGCCTTTTAATTTTAAAAACAAAACATTTAAAAATAATAACAAATTAAAAAACCCACCCCACCCCACCCCACCCCACTGGAGCCATTTCCAGCTTCCAAAAAACTGCCGAATTTAACTACCGGAAATGACAGCGTTTTTGCTGCCATTCCATTAGCTATAATGGGGGGTGGATCCCCCCCACTTTGCAGCCGGAAATAGGCAGCAAAATGGGGGGATCCACCCCCCCACATATCTGCTGTCGGAAACGGAAGTAAATTTTAGGCAACTTTTTGGCAGCCGAAATGGCTCCGGCGGCCCTCTAGGGTGAGGTGGGGTGAGTTTTTTTTTTAATTTTTTTATTATTTTTAAATATTTTGTTTTTAAAATTAAAAAGCTAAAGGATATAATCGTCATTTTCTATAAGAAGTTGAGGAAATAGTGACAAGAGAGACCTATTGTGCGTACCTATTGTGCGTATTTTTAAAAGGTTGGGGACCCAAGGGAGCGAAAAGAAAAATTAGGGACTTATACGATTCTAAACTGAAAGGTTGAGGACCTTTTGTGAAATTAACCCTTGTATAAATTAAACGCATGTCACCAATTTATAAATGGGTAAATTTCACATATCGTTTCCAACCTTTACACTTAAAATCACTTGGGTCTCTAACATTTTTTAGCGCGCTGGGTAGTCGACCTTTCATAAATACGTACAAAAGGTCCCTCCTAACAGAATCCGTCCAAATTTCTGTTAAGTGGTAGATGAAATCACCTTTATACCCTTACCTTTTGAAATTTAAAAATTAAAAAAAATAAAAAAAGGGAAAACCCCCACGCTCCCCCCTCCCCAAAATGCAGCATTCCGGCGGCCACTTGGCCACTGGAACGTTGCCGTTTCCGGCAGATGAAATGGGGGGAGACATTTCCGGCAGCTGAAAGGGGGGAGTCTCCCCCCATTTCATCTGCCGGAAACAGCAGAGAATGTGGGGGGGGGGGAGTCTCCCCCCATGTTTCTGCCATTTTCGGTAGAAACATGGGGAAGGGGAGCTCCCCCCCTCCCCATTTTCTGCCATTTTCAGTAGAAACATGGGGTGAGTCTCCCCCACATTCTCTACCGTTTCCGGCAGATGAAAGGGGGAGACTCCCCCCTTTCAGCTACCGGAAATGGCAGCGAGGCCGCCGGAATGCTGCATTCCGGGGAGGGGAGGGGTTTTTCCCTTTTTTTTTTTAATTTTTAAATTCTTTTTTTTAATTTAAAAAGTAAGGGTATAAAGATAATTTCATCTACTACTTAACGGAAATTTGGACTGATTCTGTTAGAAGGGACCTTTTGTGCCCATTTATGAAAGGTTGAGGACCTAGAAAGCTAAAAAATTATTAGGGACTCAAGTGATTCTAAGTGCTAAGGTTGGAGACAATATGTGAAATTTACCCTTTATAAATTTTCACACAAATTTCAATGTTTAAGAAAAAACTTATATAGATTATTATTAACATGTGTTCAATACGTACAACTAACGATACATATAGAATGAATTTTTGAGTATTTAATTAGGATAATAATATTATTGGTACAATTAATTAATAAAAACATACCACAAATTGTACAAATTTACACATGTGCCCCATGTAATAACTATTGATAAAAAAATGACGTGATGTATGAGTTAACAGGCAGACAAGTGCATAGACATACAATTTATTATTATATATATTTTTGTTATACATGTTGCATTGCTCGTTTAATTAAGTGGATGCTATTAGTACTAATCTAGATGGTTCAATCATCAACACATGAATTATGATTTGATAGTTTAATGATTTATGTCAATTGTACTAGAAAATAACATTAGCAATCATTATTGTTTATCATTAAATAATACAATTCGAAAGTAAGGTTAGATAGACATATGTTAATTAATTGAAAAATATAGCTACAATATAGATGTTAAGAAAATAGTTAAAGGAATCCTTTTAACACCAAGTTATTTTTGTTGTTAAATTTAACAACTATTTCAACCACTAAAATGACATTCTTTCATTTATTTTTGCATTTACTTTAAGTCGTAATAGTTGACTAAGAACCTTTGGGGAAATAAAAAATAAAAATTAATCAATAACTTTTGTTCGTAATTAAATTTAACACCTTCAATGTGTTCAATTTTACATCTCCAATGTCGCAACAATTGATGACTAAACTTAAAATGTTGAAGTGTCATTTAACAATGAGTAGTGATATTCATCTAGACTGGATACCAGCATTTTTACATTGGATAATGAATGAGTAGATGTCTCTATGTATTTATGATTATATGATTATCCACCAATCATAAATGTAAAAATGCCAACTAAACTCCGATTTAGATAAATAGCATTATTATTTTACAATCACTTAAATTCTAACTTTTGCTTATGTAACAATGTAAATTTAACAACTCGATTGTGGATGCTCTAAAGGGCATATTTCACAAGTTGTCTCTACCCTTTGCATTTTATGGCAAATTTGTCCCTAACCCCCTTTTTTTTTTTCCAACCTTGCACATATACTCTCTTTGGACATTTCCGTCCAATTTTGCCGGTAGAGGGTAAGAAAATGACTTTTTTTACCCTCATATTGTAATAAAAAAATAAATACAAAAATAGTTTTTAAAAAATATAAAATAAAAGAAAATACATTTCTTTTCAAACATACCAACCTTATCCGATTATCTCCATTCCTAACCCAACCTCTTAAGAAACAACGTTGCTGCCGCTTTTCTAACAGATGCTCGTGATAATAAAATTGGAGGATCCAAATCTCTAGTGGTGATGCAAAAACAGGTTGATCGCATGTTAGGGAAGAGATGTATTATTTATTTATTTATTTTTTACTTTTTAAAAGCTAGTTTTTATTTATTTATTTTGTTTTATTAAAACATAAGGGTAAAAAGTTCATTTTCTTATCATGTAATGGCAAAATTGAACAAAAAGATGACACTTGCAAATTTACGAAAGGTTAGCGACCCTTGAAGTTGAAAAAAAAAAGTCAGGGACAATTGTGCTACAAAACGCAAAAGATAGGGACGATTTGTGAAATTAATCCTTTATTATTATTATTATTATTATTATTATTAAATAACACAAATATTGCATATTAACATACCTGAGTATATCCCGTCAGCTCAGTGAAATCACCTTGCATATGAATACAATAATCATGACAAAATCCACGTCATTTGGATTAAAATATATATCAATATTTTAGACTTAATTATTATTATCATCACCACCACCACCACATTAAAACTAAGTCGTTAGGACAACGAGACAGGCCGGTTCAAGGAAGGTTGACCACAATCCATTCCTACGATCCCCATTATCTATTCCCCCCACCAGCCCCTCATCTCCTGTTTGATGTAACGTGTCCAATATATATTTTTTTAATTCTTAAAATCAATTAAAATTTCTCTATTTATCGAAATATATTTATGTGACACACTTCCGATATAATAATAATTACATATATGCTTTTTCATCATCTGATGAAATTGTATTACGTCTATAATAGTATTTATTCATGTCACAATTTCACCTCCTTTAAAATTTTTATATTTCACATATTAAGTGAGTCTTAAATTTTAGTGGGAAGCCAAATCACTGAAATACGTAGTTCAACTATTAATTAATAGTTAATTTCATTCATGGCAATCAAAACGTGGGACAATAACAAAAGTTGACATGTGAAGTCGTCCTATACGTTATGCATAACAAAAGTTAACACGTGAAGTCGTCCCATGTACGTAATGCATGTCGGACATTTTCCCCGATATTTTTTAAAGATTATAGGTCTCTAACGAATTTTCTTAGAAGACAGATCTGTCTTCACTTTAGAGACAAATCTATTTCAAGTGAAATTGACTGGGCGCCACTTACATTCATGCGGCTGCACCAAAGGCCGCATGGGCGGCCGCACTGTCTGTTGCCCATGCGGCCTGTGGTGACGCCGGTGTCGCCGCACCATGAGGGATTCATGGGACCGCATGAATGCAGGTGGCGCCCAGTCAACATCACTTGAGACAAAGCTGTATTCAAAGTAGAGAAAAATCTGTCTTCTTAAAAGGACCATGATCTCAAATCTTTGTATTTTGTATTAACTAGATTCTCATTCTTTTTCAATCGCCTAAACTTACATCAATTAACACATAAGGTCCCCCGTGCCATAAAAAATGACATTTATATCATTTACTCTTTAAATAAAAATACAATTAAAAAATAAAAAGAAACTAATTTTTTTCTCTGTTCTATCTACTTAGCTACCTATCCAACCCTCACACCCCATCCCCAACCCGACAAGGAAAGACAAATTATGGTAACAAAAAATATTATTTTATTTATTTTTGGGTGGGGTGCTTATTTGCCATTTCCAGTGGCAGGATCCGATAGCAAAATAAGGGTATGATCATTTGCTATTGCAAAAATTATCATTTCCAATGGGTAGATGTCTAGAAAGGTATGGTGAGAAAGAAATTATTTTCTTTTTCTTTTTATCTTTTTGACCTTTTTTGAAATTCTTTTTGCTTTTATTTGAAGAGTATGATATATGAAGGTAATTCATATGGTATCAACTATCAAGGAACGAGAACCATACGTGATATCTACCATTTTTTAAATTATCAGCCAACCTTTGCTGACACTTTTAGTGATGATGAAAAACATATTGCTGAAAATGACATTTATATAAGGGTAAATTTCACAAAAGGTACTCGATCTTTGTAAAAGTAACAATTTCATCCCTAACATTTTTTCAAGCATGTAGGTCCTCAATCTTTAAAAAATATGCACAAAAGGTTCCTACTTGCTATTTTTCTCAATTTCCATTGTTCACTTTTTCTATTAAGATAATTTTATCTTTCATTTAAGTTAAAAAAATAAGAATAAGATAATTTTATCCTTCATTTAAATTAAAAAAATAAGAACACACAAATTTTAAAAATTTATTTTGATCTCTCTACCGCCTTCTCTTTCACACATACATATTCATATATATATATATATATATATCTTACTCTCATCCACTCACTTAACACAAGCTATACATACACATTGATCAACATATTATCGTTTCCCCTAGCCCTTTTTTTGGGAGTGAGGAAGGATAATGCCTCCAATTAAGTTGCCTTTAACAATAATAAAAATGGGGATTTATTTCTCATTTTTAGCTATATATAGACGCAAAAATTTGGAATA
The DNA here is from genome assembly GCA_963692815.1 of Nyctanthes arbor-tristis. Taxonomy (NCBI): domain Eukaryota; kingdom Viridiplantae; phylum Streptophyta; class Magnoliopsida; order Lamiales; family Oleaceae; genus Nyctanthes; species Nyctanthes arbor-tristis. Next base: position 11,784 of record CAVNYN010242402.1, on the reverse strand, counting down.
AGAGAGGTTGTAGCGGAAATAAAGGGGAAGAAATCCTTAAATTGTTAGTTTTTGCAAAGGTTAGGGACCTTTTGTGAAATTTACCCTTTAAATAAACCGTGAGTAACATTTTTCATCTTTAAATAGCCATCTCTACGAAACAAACCAGCCATAATAACAAGACTTTAATTTATAAGTCTCTAGACAGAGAAAACTAATACACACAAAAATATTATTCACAAGAGCAAATATGAAAGTAAGTGAAGTGCTTCGTATGAATGGATCAGGATCTGGAGATAGCAGCTATGCAAACAACTCACTTATTCAGGTAGTTTTGTAATCAAAAAGTTTTATAGGTTAAGTTTGCAATCCAAATATCATTTTAATTTTAAATGCACACAAGTAACTCGATGATTGAACTGTTAAGCCCACTTGATCTAATTAAAATTTAATCTCGTAGATCACGACATTTTTATATGATTTATTGTTATATCTTCGACATGGCCACTCACTTGTAGACATGATTTTTATTTTTATTTTTTCCATTAGAACCTGACATGTTCATATTTCTTTTAATAATTGGGTGGTGAAAAATGAGTTCGAACCGCTACGATAGTATATTAAGGCCACTTAATCTAAAAGTTTAAACTGTTAGATCAAACTATTTTTATATTATTTATTATTGTATATTCAAGACGAACAAATAATGGCTTGTGTGGAGCAACTGAGTTGATCGAATCAATGTCATTCAATCCAGGGCTAAGTAACTATATTTGATTATTATATAAGATAATATTCTTTAATATGTTCACGGTCGATGTATAATGTAACAAGTAATAATAATTGAGAAATAATATACAATTATTTTGCAGAGAAAGGTGATATCCATGACAAAGGAAATAAGAGAAGAAGCAGTTGCTAATGCATATTGCAGGAATTTTCCCAGCACTATATGTATAGCGGATCTTGGTTGTTCTTCTGGACCGAACACTTTGTTTGTGGTAATCGAGATAATGAAAAAAGTGGAGAAAATTCGAAGAGAACTTGGTCGTAAATCATCACCGGAATTTCAGATTTACTTGAACGATCTTCGCGGAAATGATTTTAATTCCATTTTCTGGTCACTTCCGCGGGTTCAAGAAGAATTAAGAGAGGAAATGGGGTGTGGATTTGGACCATGCTTTTTCACAGGAGTGCCTGGTTCATTCTATGGCAGGCTTTTTCCTAAAAAAACTCTACATTTTGTTCATTCATCTTACAGTCTCATGTGGCTTTCTCAAGTAAAATATTGTTCACTTATAAGTTATAACCCTAATTATAAACCAAAAAAAAAAAAATAATAATTAGTACCTTTTTCTATAAATAGTTAATTTATAATTTTATCTACAGGTTCCTAAAGGATCGGAAATGAACAAAGAAAATATATACTTGGCAAATACGAGTCCTCCGAGTGTGATCCACGCGTACTACGAGCAATTTCAGAAAGATTTCTCGATGTTCCTAAAGTGCCGTTCAGAAGAGTTAGTGAGTAATGGGTGCATGGTTTTAACAATTTTGGGGAGGAAGAGTGATGATCCTACTAGCAAGGAATGCTGCTACATATGGGACCTCTTGGCCAGGGCACTCCAACAATTGGTCTCAAAGGTATTCTTATCTATCAGTCTTGTTCACTTGTATATATCTAATCTAATAGTCTTGTTCAGCTACTTAAACTGATGATGTAACAAATTAATCCCACGTTGACACATCAACAAGACCCATTCTTCAAGTGATAGTGCCACATTAAATATTTACCCAAACGCATTATCTAATCTTAATATACAAATAAATACCCAAAAAGTTTATATTCTATTAATTGACGTTGTTGTGTCTTATTCTACTTAAATTGTCCCTACGCAGGGACTGATAGAAGAGGAAAAGTTGTATTCTTTCAATATTCCCCAGTATACACCATCTCCACTCGAAGTCAAAAAAGAGGTTGAAAAGGAAGGATCTTTCACCATCAATTCCCTTGAGACTTCTGAAATCAACTGGGCAGCATGTGGACATAAAATTTGTTCATCCGATTCTATCAAAGATGATGGATATAACGTTGCAAAATGCATGAGATCGGTGGCCGAGCCCTTGTTGATAGGCCATTTTGGCAAATCAATAATGGAAGAACTGTTTTGCAAGTACGAGGATATTCTCACAGATCGCATGTCCAAGGAGGAGATGAAATTTGTTAATGTCACCATTTCCATGACAAAGAACGAATATTAAATAATTTCTACGATGTATTTCTTTTCATGCTTGTTTGTACTGAACTCTGTATTAGTCTTTGTTTGATTCAAATTATGGATTTGGATTGTAACGAGAAATGAAGTGGTTTAAATTTAATTGGTGTTTGAATGTGTGTTTATAATTAAATAGATGTCAAATTAATTGTAGATGAAATTATAATTTTTGTTTACAATAAGAATCAAACAAGCACTTAGACACCCAATAATTTTGTTGGGTGATCAAAAATATATCATGATGTTTGTATTAAGACGGATGATCATTAATCGAGATCATATATTTCTTAATTATAATAGAGATCGTTTCTAAAGTTCTGCCCCTTCGGCTATCTACAAGATCGAAAATAAAATTTTATTATTCCCAGAGCACAGTCAATTAAGAACTCACATGTGTTTAAAAACCCTAATTTAACAACAAATTGGATCTGATGAGTCCACGTATCAATTCTTGATTTACCCTAGATGGATTTTAAGAATTAAGATTTAGAGGTTCTTAATATTTATTTCGTTGTTTTCTTGTACAATTGAAGCTCATTATGAGGCCAAATTTATAATGGGAATTTATAATGAGTTGTGAAAATTTAATTAAAGTTTAAAATATGTGGTGATTATTGAACAGTTGTCAAATTAGTTGTATGTGAAATTATAATGATAAGAAATAATGAGCTTCAAACAAGCTCTAAGTCTTTTCTCTTTGGAGTTCTTTTCCTATCCAATATCTACAGCTGTTCAATTATATAACCAATGACGGACCAAGGGGTTAGCCCAGTGGATGAAGGCTTAACCCCTTACCGAGAGGTCTCGAGTTCAAGTCTTACCATCCCTTCCCCTCCGTCCCCCTTCTAATAAAAAAAAATCATAAAACCAATGACTTTGTTAATCAAGATAACAAGATAAATATTTGGTATTGTGAGAAGTTCACTAATATTTAATTCCTAATTTTCTGTTCTAATCAGTAATCACACGTCGGATATAGAAGGAGGAATTTTATTTTGTCTATACGTAAATATAATAACATACATGTGTGTATATGTAGCACACATTTAAATTTCAAACACCTTATATTTGTAGTCTAAATATGTGATATGTATATATATATATATATATGTATATTATAACATATATATATGTGTAGACAAATTAGATAAATGGATTATAGTGAAGCGATGTGACATGACATCTGGCGTTTGTTTTGCTAGCGTCGATACTAGAAGTGACATACAAATATCAATGGTTCCTATTTTCACAGCATTTATTAGAATGAACATGTGTTTTCAGGATCCTTTTGGATTACATCACGTGTTTTTTTTCTTTTTCCTTTTCACTTGCGTTCGAAAAATGAGGAGCTTGTGAAGAAATGTGAATTTTCATAGAAATAGATCGGGCTCTAAAAATAAATCCCGATCACTAATTAGTGTATGTCATTCCGTTTTTAAAGTCCGATCTGTTTATATAGAAAGACTCCTTGCAAGGGCGGATCCAGGCGGTGCTTCCTTGGTCCCCGGCACAACCCAAATTGGAAAAAAAAAATTTTAGCTTGTAAAAAAAATACTATATATACAAGGTAATTAAGCTGCGTGTATTACGGGGAAATTTTTTTCTTTAATCTGACACACCCCACTTTTTTTTACTAGCTCCGTCACTAACTCTCCCTTGTGAAATGGACACTAAAAGAAATTGCGAGAAATCAAGTGAATGGTGTTGAAGTGACAATCTAAGGAATGGACATTATTAAAGCATGTGTTGCCTCTAAACTGCTTCCGCGGTCGAGTTCCTTCACTCGTGGTGATGGCGCTAACAACTCGCCAAAATCGATTGTCTTTGTCAATTTTTCTTCGTTTTCACTAGATAAATTGTCCCGTGTTTTTGTCATTCGATCTCAAATTTTCTTTCTTTTATTCTTTTTTAAGAGAAAAAATTCAAGTACTCTAAAAGTACCCTATTATAGTACTTCATGCCAATAAAAAATCTACACGTGGAATCTTAGGCCCCTTTTTGAGACCCTTGAACCCAGGTGTCGTTGGGGATTATTTTAGAGATCTATATTAAGATACTTCTGAAGTACCGAATATTTTCTAGTTCCTAAGCCCGGCACTGAAGCTGTAGCTTCCCTTCTACATTATGAAGGAGGAAGATAGATGTCAGTTGTGCTGGCAGGTAGGAATGACAATTTTACACTCGAAACCCGATTCCCGCGGAAGCCCGTGAGGATTTGAACCTTTATACTCAAAGTTAAATCAATGTGCCTCAACTATTTTGTCTAATATTCTTTATGTTAAATTTTTAGCTAACTTTAATACATAATTCAAAATTTGAGTTTCTTTAAATTAACTTTAAATTTGATGTGTTATGTGTGGTTGAATGTTTGATGGTTTGAATTTTGACTTGTGGTTGAATGACATTGATAATTTAGACTTAATGTATGATATTTTGGATGATTTTTTCATGTAGTTTCCAATTTTTTTAAAATTTTTTTTAGTATTTTCATAACGGGGCAGGTAACGGGTTTTTTTCCAGTACCCTTCCCCTGAACCTCCCTCGCCCCGTAATCGGGTACGAGAAGGGAACGAGGTAGGGGTTTCCTTAACTACGCGGGGGCTGGTTAAGGTATACCCGCCCGAACCCGCCCTGTTGCCATTCATACTGGCTGGCTGTGCAATTACCTCTTCGGGAATTATTAGTCCTTTCCAAATTTGTTTAGGGGTATTTTAGTCTAAAAAATTTTCTTTTGAATAGTTGCACAAACAATATTTAAAAAAGCAGCATTTTTGTGAATGCACCTTTGTGTTTGGATGCATCCTTTCGGCAGTTTCAACCACCCATTTCATCTAATATAAGAATTAAGCCACACATATCCCTCCCCAGTGTGTGTATATATAATCAGGAACATGGGTAGCCTTATCCACTTTTCTCTGGCAATTGTACTGAGATACATGAGAAAAATAAGTTTCCAAGACATCTTCTGCTTTGTATACAAACTCCCTGATCCGTTTTAGGTATGTTTTCAGGACGCTACTCTTGAGGTCGCTTTGCTTCAAGTCTTCTATAAAGGATTTCAACACATCCAGATTATCTTCCAGATTGCGTGCTTCATCCTTCACCCCAAGAATTAGACTAGCATTCTCGCAAACCAACTGCTTTAAATTTTCTAACACAAATCCTAAAGCATGTGATATAGGAGTTGAGCTAAAAATAAACACCCCCTTTCTTATGATATAAGAGTTGTTGACGTTGGGTTTTGACGTGGAGCCAAGTCAGTAATAAAAGTGTGATGGGATGGTGAGGGAAGATCATGATTTCTTATCGCAGTGAGGTCCAACGTAAACGTGTGAACGTGAGGAGTTTGATCAGGACACGAGTTTGGGAGCAATTGAGTATAATGCAATAATTCTCTCTCTAGATTCTATATTTTATGCAAAAATGCCTCCTCTCCTTTGGCAACCTAAGGCCTATATTTATAGGTAGGCCTCAGGGTGTTATAGGGATTTTATTCTATCTGAACTACGAGCTTGGTTAGTACATATGAAAGCACAAAGTACATTTAGTTTTGTCTTAATAACCGTAACTAACTATCAACCGCTTCTTCTATTCCCCGTACGTCTGACCGATGCCTCTCTTCTTCAAGACTGTAACACTGGGATCAGGGATCAGGACTTCAGTTCCCGATCGGCCTTCAAGCTGTGTCCTAAAGGGAAAATAATCCGTCATCCCATTATAGGGCCTTCCGTTCTGGTCCACAAGCTCTTATTTCAACTGCAGAGGGAGACCAACATCTCGTCTGAACACCAACTTCTGATCGGCCATCTTCCCAGTTTGGCCAAAATAGTCCGATCTGAAATTGAGCCATTTCATACATTTTTATGGGGTTTTGAGATCGGGCAAAATCATCCTATCAGGGGTCGGAATGACGAGAGATCCAGTTCCCGGTGTTGGACGTAGGGATTCAAACATATTCTATGCCTCTTTTAAACATATTCTGTGCCTATTTTTTTCTCTGGATAACCATATGGTTCTGATCGGTCCCATCATCTGATAGAAGCTTTGACGTGGCACCTTGGTGACAAAAATTACCCCCATCAATTGGGGTCAGTCGTGTCGAGTTGGGTTTGTCCGAGGCAAACGATGTCTTGTCAAAGTCAGGTCTTATTTCACGTGTTGTGATCGGATTTCAAACTCTCTGGTGTGAATAGTTGACGTTTTACCGTGAACGTCATGTGTCATTTTTTATTGGACGGTTTGGCTATAGAAGTTCGAACTGGTGGCGTTCAGACACAACTGAAGTCATTTTTATCAGTTCTATCAGTGTCCTTTCAAATTCCGTGTTTCCGTCTTATATACATATATAGAGGGAGAGGCTCTTTCATTCTTTACTTTCTTTCTTCACTTTCTGTCCAAAATTTCTCTCTCTACCGACCAGGACTCCAGATCGCTTGGGCGGAACAAGATGACGTGTTTGGGTAATAGATAGGTAAATTTCTTTAACTTATGCTTTAACTTCTTCGTTTCTCTTCAAGAACTCAACCCTAAGATGCCCAAAATAAGAATCAAGTATTCCTAACCTAACTCAGAGCTAGATTCCAAAAAGGGATTAGAAGAAAGTGGACGGATCAGGGGCGTTATGTCTGATTCTTTTGTTCGGTCTTCGAGTTCTACTCAGAAAACCGAATAGGAACTCGGATCAGGTGACGAAGGCACGACTTTAGCCGAGATGGGAAAGTCGAGGGGCACAACCGAACAGGAATTCACTTCAAGTTATTGGAGTTCATCCGAGACTAAAGAGGAAGGAACGGAGGATACGGCTGATCAGGAGTTCACCTCGAGTCATGGGAGCTCACCGGCGGTCGAGGTCGAGGAGATGGAGAGTGTGACCGTACAGGGGTTCACATCGGGTATAGGGCGCACAGCCGCGGCGGAGGAGAAAGAAACCAATCTTGGAGCTAATTTTGAGCAAGGGAAGTTTGTCGAGAAAGGAAATATGGGAGCTAGCGGCGGCAAATATGTTCCTGATTTGGTACACGTCCGGGTTCTAAAGTAGTTCCTCAACGAGAAGTTCCATTCAGGGCCATTCCACTTCGTACCGTCCATGGTCCTCTGAACCTCCAATCTGAAGTGCCATCCACTTCCACGGCTGATGACGGATCAGGCAGCATCTAGTGGGCAACTTCCAGTCTCACGTCAAGCAATCCCAACTAGAAGAATGGCACCAATTATTTGGGATCCCCACCAATGTCCACTTCATTCTTCCTCAACCGGGGGAAGAAGCTCATTGCCCCCCACCTGGTCACATGGCTTGTAACAAGGGAATGTTAAATGCAGGGTTGAAATTCCCTCTACCTTGGTTGGTAACGGATTACCTTCGTTATTGGAAGATAGCGCCAATACAAATTGTTCCGAATGGTTGGAGAATGATCTTGGCCTTTATTATCCTTTGGCAAGATCTCAGAGAACCCATGCCATCTGTCAGAGCATATAATCACTTCTATCTATTCAAGAGAGACAATGCAGGTCACGTAGTTTATTATCGCACCATTTGTCCCAATCTGACCAACCCCCTTCTTCGCGTTCCGGATTCAATAAAGAATTGGAAACGCGATTGGTTCTGGGTCACGGAGGATTGTAGGTCCACTCCAAGGGCTGAGATAGATGATTTTGCTGTTCCTGACAGATTTATCATATATAGTGAGTTGTCTTTGTTTGATTTTGTTTTAATCCTAAGTCATTTAATTTTTGCCGCAGGAAACGTCAAGGATTACTGAATAAAGGAAGCCCTTAATCGGCTCAACGAGCTTTTGAGTGACGACTTTCTAGGTAGTACTAATTAAAAGTCCATCTTAACATATCAGAATCTTTGGAAAGCGGGTCTCACAACTTCTGCAGACTTGAGCCTCCATCCTCCAGTTTATAGAAGAAAACCAAGTCTATAATTCCTTCTTAACTCCAATATTACTAATTTCAATTGACTTAGGAAGACTTTGTAACCATTAACATGATCCCTATATGTATTTACTTATGTATTTTTAGAGGACGACATCCGATACCGACCACCTAAGAGAAAGAAATAAACCAATCAAGAAGTGTCTGACGAGGAAATGGAGGCAGCTGCAGTACTTAAGGCAAAGAAAAGCGGAGGAAGTAACAGGCCGACCACAGCTGGACAGTCACTTCCCAAAGGAACTGGTGTCACGCCACCTTCGTAAGTTCTCAAGAAAAGGCCCACGGATCCACCTGCTGTAACTCAATCTAAAAAGGGCAAGCTGATTCCCCCGAGCTCCACACAACCAAACAGAGATCACACTTCTACTTCCTCTGGCAAGAGTGGTGATCAGAGCAGGTTCTACCTTCCGATCCACTGGAGTCAAGCTTCTGATATTACGAAGTTGAAGGATATACTTCCCAGAATATATCGAGATGCCAAGTCCATTCACATACCCTGCCCTGAAGCACTGGAGAAGGTCCCAACTAGCGTCACAAACTCTTATGATATGTTGACGAGAAGCTGGACTAAGAAAGACAAAGCTAAGTTCTCACAGATGGATGTTATGGAGTCTGTTTGTTCGGCCTCCCTTGGCTGCACAATTGGTAACTGCGTTGAGTCACTCAAGACCATCTTCAGGAGGAGTCTGATAGGAACAACGCCGAACTAAATGTTTTGAAGGAGAAGCTTGCTAAGACTGAGGAGGAACTAGAGCATGAGCGGTCTGGTCGACTCATGGCCTACACGACGCTCTTCCGATCTCTTCAAAATCACACATCCAATATCCAGGTCCTGGAGAAAAAGTTCAAATCCAAGGTTCACAACCTTGAAGGGGAATTGGAGAGAGCGAAGGAGGAAGCACGAGCAAACTATGTAACTCAAGCTAGAGCCTTCTGTGATTCTAAACTTTACGAGGCCCTTCAGCTTGACTCCTTCATTCTAGGCCAAGAGAATATTATCAAGAAGGTGAAGGGGAAATTTCTGAACTCCAATCTTACATTTCTTACTGAGGAACAGAAGAAACTGAAAGTGGATCATGAGCTCAACTTTGCCAAGCAGAAGCAAGATGACCCGGGGATTATAGTTGACGACCCTGATATTAAGTAGGATTACCCAATGCCAGCTATTCACTTAGCTAGTGAGGCCGAAGGGGCCGATCAATAGACCTGACTGGAGGAGTGGTAGAACCTAATCCAGTGAATGTCAATCAAGAGATAGTTTGACTTGCCAACCTGGGTTGGGTACTTTTGTTTCATTTTGACTTGTGTAATAATTTGATCTCGAACTCTCACATGTCATGCTTGACTCGACCTTAGTTGCTCTTCCGATCTCAGTTTATTACCATTTTGGAAATGATTTTGTCTCTATACATAACTGAAACTCATGCTTTCTTAACACTTAACTCGGGTAGATGTTGCGTTCAGCCAGTGCTCTTGTTTTTCTGAAAGGTAATTTTCATCTGATCTCAAACACTTCTGTATTCTTCCATTACGTAACGTTTTGAGATTGGACAAAAGCGTCCTATCAGAGGTCAGAAAGATCAGAGCTCCTATGCCCTTACAGATCGGAAGAGCACACAAATGTGTACTTGGGTCTGTAATCCCATAGGATGTATTCTCGTGCATCATTCGGCCAGTGCTTTTGTTCTTCTGATAGGTAATTTTCGTCCGATCTCAAACACTTCTGTATTCCTCCATTATGTGGCATTTTGAGGTTGGACAAAATCGACCTATCAGAGGTCGGAATGATCAGAGCTCATGTTCCCCTGTTGGCCGAGCTCAAAGAAATGTGTACTTCGGTCTATGATCTCATAGGATGTATTCTCATGCATCGAAAGCCAACATCGTTTGTCTCAAAAGTTTATTTTATTTTTCTAACACCCGATCAGAGTAGTGGCTGATCGGAAAACCCTTTCTTGTTCCTGGTCGAAAAATTTTTCTGGTCCTGATTGGACAATTTTGCCCTATCTCAGGACGTCATATTTTAGCCTTATTTGCCCCAGTTTAAGTTCGGTCAGTATTGTCTAAACTCAAAGTCTAACGTTCTGAGGCAGTAAATAAGAGCTTTAGATCCTTTTTTCGACTAAATTAGGTTCTACAAGTCTTGGGGTGTGGTTTGGGATCGTGATGCCCCCAGTTGAGTTTATCAAAGCGAAGGTGTTCCATGATTGGGCTCAACGAACCTTGTGAATGAGATCATGGGGCATTGGTGCCCTATTTGAGCTTTCTGTCTAGGGAATCGAGTTCCCTGATTGGGCTCAACGAGCCTTGTGGATGAGATCATGGGGTATTGGTGCCCCAGTCGAGCTTTCTACCTAGGGAATTGAGTTCCTTGGTTGGGCTCAACGAGCCTTGTGAATGAGATCTTGGCGCATTGGTGCCAAGTTGGGCTTTTTGCCTATGGAATCGAGTTCTCTGATTGGGCTCAACGAGCCTTGTGAGTGAGATCTTGGGGCATTGGTGCTCCAGTTGGGCTTTCTGCCTAGGCAATCGAGTTACCTGATTGGGCTCAGCAAGCCTTGTGAGTGAGATCTTGGGCATTGGTGCTCAAGTTAGGCTTTCTACTAGGGAATCGAGTTCCCTAATTGGGCTTAACGAGTCTTGTGAATGAGATCATGGGGTATTGGTGCCCTAGTTGGACTTTCTATCTAGGGAATCGAGTTCCTTGGATGGGCTCAATGAGCCTTGTGAGTGAGATCTTGGGGCATTGGTACCAAGTTGGGCTTTCTGCTTAGGGAATCGAGTTCTCTGATTGGGCTCAACGAGCCTTGTGAGTAAGATCTTGGGGCATTAGTGCTCCAGTTGGGCTTTCTATCTAGGGAATTGAGTTCCCTGACTGGGCTCAATGAGCCTTGTGAATGAGATCCTGGGGCATTGGAGTCCCTGTTGGGCGCCTAGGTTTCTGTTGTAGACATCATTCACTTTAATTATTGTTGTAACTCTTATTCGAAGCGGTAATGCTGATGGGGTTAAGTCTAGCCCTAATTAGATACAATTCATGGTAATCCCACTAATAGTGTTTCTTCAAATGTTTCGTGCTCCAATGGTGTGGCAAAGCCCTCTCATTCAGATATTCTAACTTGTATGCCTCATTCGGCAATATTTCAATAAACTTGGACGGACCTTTCTATGGATTTTGTAGTACTGGTGGTGTGAGAAATACTTTTTGAGAACTAGACCCCGTCTTTCAAATTTCTGGATCTTGATCTTGCCATGTTAGTACCTTATTTTTCAAGAACAGGATAATTTCTTCTTTTCGACTAGGAGATCTTTCCATAGTCCGAGGGCTTGTTCGGGTTGATTCAGAGTAGAGTGCTCTATTTTTTTCTGGTTTGTTGATCTGCAAACTTATCGGATCTCAGACTTTATGCAATTCTTTGTTTCAATTCTGACCGTCTCACAATACTTTGTCAACTATGGTTCTTTTGTTCCATAGGTTCTGTTGATTTGATTCACGACTACCTCTGGATCACTGTTTGACTCATAATTGAGTCATTCCAATGGACCTGGCCATTTCTAATACGTTTAGTAGTGCTTCACATTCTACCTTACT
>CAVNYN010242400.1:0-12868 GCA_963692815.1 Nyctanthes arbor-tristis | reverse complement strand
CACCCACATGCGGTTAAAGAAAAAGGTACCGTTTTGATATTTAACTTGTACCTGTTGGACCTGTGTAGAAAGCTATTTGCCTGCATAAATTAATAAGAATCACAAGATGGGAGTATAATCTGTTAGGTCTTGATTAAATTGTATTATTATTTATAATTTATAATTAATCGAAAATGAAAGAATTATTAATATTCTTACTCTGTCAAGTAACTGACACGTTCAGAGAGTGGAGTGAGTCCCAGTAAACTCAGTGCAAAGACCCACGGCTATTCAAACAAAATACAGAACAAATTGAACAATTCAAATTCAAATCATCACGAGAGAATGCCCAGAATTAATAGGACGAATGAACCACTTGAATGAAATACTCACTTCTCCGAAATGTAGCAGCTCAGCGACAATGGCGAAAGGAATCGCGATAAAAAGAACCGCAAGTTTGGTTCCCAACAGAACTTCTTGCAAATTCGCCAGAAAGTCTCGGAGATACCCATATCGGACTTTGGAAACTAGGGTTAAATCTGATTTCTTGAGGAGAGAAGACGACGACATGTTATGGGCCGTCCGGCCATGGCCGTGCTTCATCTCCCTAGTTAAACACCTGACATTTCCGTTCTCGAGTAGCCATGGTTCTCTGGAAGCCATTGTTTCTCTCGAAAGAGGAAAAGAACAAAGTAAAGTAATGATAATTTATAACGCCAAACTGCTAAACCGCTAAAGATATGCATGCACTGAATGCTTTATGGCTTGCTATTCTCTGCAAATTTGCTTACGCATTGTACGTGTATTTATAATAAGCCATCTTCTTTGAAGTTTCGTATATTTGGCTCTGCGAAGAGCTCTACTCACAACTAACAAAGTGTTTGGCAAATCTCAAGATTATTTATTTACAAAGTGTTGGGGACTTTTTGGAGATCGGAAGAGCACACGTATTATAATTTGCAACGTGACATCATTTTATTAGTTGTTTTTTTAAAAAGTAAACAATTGAAGGCTTGACTTTTATCTCTTTTTGACTTTTTGAAAAAAGTGAAACCAATGAAATGATGTCGTGTGGCAGATTATAATCTAGATTATAATATGAGAATCCAACCAAACACTTTGATTAATATAATCTGTCACACGATATCATTTCATTAGTTTTACTTCCTTCAAAAAGTCAAGTAGATAATATTTTACTTTTTATAAAAAAACCAATAAAATGATACAACATAATAATTTACAAACCAATTTATAATCTACATAATTGTCAAACACGTTACAAATGTTTGGTTCCTCGTGACAGTGGGATTCAAGTGCTACATATCTAATATCGTTGTATTACTATACCACACAGTGGTAGATGTCGTTATAGTGTAAAAAAATAATAAAAAAAAGTAAAATAAGATAAATGAAGAAAGTTGGAATAGAAGAGAATGAGAAGAAGTGAGAACGGAGAGACATGTGTCACTTTTTTTGGGTTACTAGTCTCTCAAAGTCGGCAATTTTCAGACGGTGATATGGTGGTGTGAGCACATCACTCGACTTACTAGACTCTCTGTGTCGCGTTGATCAAAATCTATTGTTTTCCTGACAAATCTTAAAAAAGTTATAATATTTAACGAATATTAAAGGTATAATACTCTTGACCAATAAAAAAAAAAGATAAAAATCACATGAGAGCCCTGCGTTTTCAACGTGAGAAAAGAAAATTTGTTCCGCTTATCCGGAGGTCAGGGACCATATTTTGGTAAGCTCTAGAATTGGAGCAAAGATATTTTAAACGCACCAATGTTTGAAATACACATGTACCACATAGTTACACCACACTACACGCGTGATCGATATAGAGCGATAAATCAATTAGAGAAACCAGCTAGTTCCCTAATCTACACTCTACAAAATTGAAGGCAATGATTCTTCACTATCTATCTTTATGTATGTTTTTTAATATAAAGGGCTGTTTTTCTTTTTTTTTCTTTTCTTTTTTTGTTTATATATGCAACTTATGTTTTAAGGAAAGGCAAAAGCAAAATGAAAAGACAAAAAATAAGGTATTTTCAACATAATATGTGTGAAAACCAATTTTATTTTCTTCAATATTTTTGAAATTTTACATTATATGTTTGAGATTTATAGTGCATATAGTAGCTGTAAGAGAATTTTATTTTACTCACACATGTATATTATTATGCATGCGTGTAACACATAGCTCACATTTAATATATAATTAAAGAAATTTTTGAGTATTAAATTCAATGGACGTAATGTGACTATCATGCTATATATGAAGGGCTCGCCTTGTGGAACAAATTCATAGGAAATGTATATTATGCAATGTTAGTTAAAGAGCAATAGAAATCAAAATTTTGTTTGTTGTAGCATCAATCTTATTCTAAAATTTTATTTAATGGTAATTACTCTCCATACTTTTTAAAAATGTCAACATCCATGCAAGCCAAACTAATTTGACACGCGTCGACTGTCGTGTGAAATTTTGACAAATGTGGTGGTCATTCACCTTTATAAAGTTGATTAAACCTGACTCCCAATAGTGAACTGATTGAGTAGAATAAAAAATAATAACACATCCTCCATCTCGTAAAAATAGTTTTATATTCTTTTTTATTTATTATAAATTATTATTCACTTTTATTAGTTAATTTTTTATTTTTTTATGTGTCTATATTTAATGTACATTGATATTAATAAATAAGAATTAATAAAATCAAATAACAATTAAATGAAGGAGCAAATTAGAAAAAATATTCATAAATCTCACTTTTTCAAGAGCATTAATTGAACTTTCTTAAATCATGTAAAAAATGATGCGAGATTGTTTTTATGAGACAGGGGGAGTATTATCGCAAGGTTAAATTGTACGGACCCAACGGTAATACAACGTATAGTAATTGTTAAAAATTTATTGCATTTAAATTAACGCACACTATGGCTACTTGTTTGAACATGATAGAGACATCCTCCCAATTTCTTGAACATCCTTTTGCATCAAGGAGTCAGAGAAGGAACTAAGTGGATTGCACCGCCACAGGGATTCTCAAGACTTAATGTTGATGCTTTGTCAATGAAACTTCAAGTAGCTTTTCTGTTGGTGCTATCCTTCGCGATGAATCTGGCATAGTCATGGGCGTCTTTGTTAAACGCTTTCAGGGCATCCTCGGGTCAAAGATGCTGAAGGCATGGCTTTGTTGTTGGGACTGAAATTTGCTAAAAATAATGGGTTACAAATTAATTACGTAGAATGGGATTGCCTTGTCTTGATACAAGACCTAAGGGGACTCTAAGAATCTTCACAACGCTTCTTTTATCAGGGAAATCAAATAGCTTTTGAATGAGTTAGATTGTGACTCTTGTAATCATATCTCACGTACGCGAAATATGGCTGCCCACACTGTTGCTTCACTTGCCCTTTCTTCTATCCTATGTGGCTCGACTACTTGTATTCCATGGTGTCTTTGTTCAGTAGTTGGTAGTGAATTGAAATAATAAAACTTCAGTTACTTTCGAAAAAAAAAATTGTTAATATGCCTTTCAAGTCAATTTCTTTGTTGTTATTTTCACATTAAACAGTTTTAACTTTTTAAACCCAATAAACGTCAAGAAATTAATGACAACATCTAATAATGCAATAAAAACGACACAATTGCATAAAACATGGGTTACGCTGTTTTGTTTGTACTATATAGAATAATTATAGTTGGACAAAAAAATAGATAAAAAGAGTGATAAAATTGACATATATCTTATGTTATTAGTGATATGATGTGTTAAAAAATAAAATTATACTATATATCAATTTTGTTAGAATTTTTAGATCGTATTTTTGTTTAAATAGCACAACTTATTTATTATATACATTGAGGATAACGGTCACCTGCTTTGACTCATTTAGAACGTTTTCTAATTTTACCGATCTTTCAAAGGTGAAAGTTTTGGTGTTAAAATCTCAAAAAGTTTTATATGTTCTCGTACTTTTGAATACAAAAATAGAAATGATCGCTAAAATTTAAGTAGTCAAATTTATTAAATGAATGCCCATTTAATATAATAATCACACTATTTTAATGAGTACTTCTACAAAACTAGATAAGACAGGAGCCTTATCTTTATTTGACACGAATCTAACAAAAACAGCTCCACACAGTTTGGGGTTACTTTTACTATATTCATACCACATCAGGGTAAGGTTTTATCTTCTTAGAAAATTTCATATTTTAATTGTATCCAATATTCTTACAGATTTCTGCATTTACAATATTGAATTGAATTTTTTTCCTTTATATTTTTTTATATAATACTTAACCATCACATCTGTATTGAATCATAACTGTGTGTTCTAAAAATTTCATTGTAAGAATCTCCTAAATATTTTTAATAAGCTAAAAAGTGACGTCTATAAAAATGCCGCAACACGTTTGTCTCATTATTTTACAGCCCACACACGAAATTTGATGAAAATGAAAACTATCATTAAAAATAAGAGATGATAATTAACAAGTGATTCAGAAATAAATACTACGAAAAATATTATGGATATAAATGTTACTATTATTTCAATTAATGGCAAAATGTGTCTTTAATAAATCTGGCTCCAATACAAAAAATATATGTTAATTTGAACTAATCTCATAACATGATGGAGTATCGCGAAAGGACGTCTAATATTATAAAATCGTGCAATAAGAAAAATAGTTTCATAATATTATTCTTATTAGATTTTTCACCCGTGCGATGCACGGGTAGAAATATAGTGAAATGAGTATTATGGTACTTCAAATGTGAGATGGAGTAAAAAAAATGTGTAAAGCATTTCATGCATAAAGCTAGTGGATATGGTCATCTGACAAACCAAATGCATATAAATTAAAGACAATTGATGTGAATAATTAGCAAAGATATGTTATCAGTATTTACGAATAGGAAGAGCAATTAAAAGTACACCTCATTGATAAATCTCCGTAGTAACTGGAAAAAAGAGGAAATACGGGAAACAAATTTTAATAAATCATAGCATTCATCCTCTTTGAACCCCCGTGACATAACTCGCAATTTGTAACTTAGATCATGGTCAAAACAAAGCATTTGTTAATTAATTTTTCCATCACCATAATTAATGTAAAAGCCTGTAAAAAGAAAGATAACTTCTCTAAGATAATATCTAATCAACCCAATAATACACAATATTTAGATTATAAGTGGTGCTATCCTCTTCTTTGACTACATATAGTAAAACAAAAAATAATACCATCAACACAATATGAAATTAATATATATTGCATGTAGATAACCGTTGATGTAATGAAATTAAGTATAAAATTCCCAACATATTCACATCACAAAGATTAATGAAAAGATAGATTCTAGGAAAGAATATTTAGAAGATCACATACCTAGATTATTAAAAAGAAGACCCACGATTGAGTAAATATTTGACATGAGCACATAAATATCCTTAAAGAGCAATAGAGCCAAAAAGAAGGTTACCCACTAAGTCATAGATTATTATTATTTTTTTTTTTTTTTTTTGGAGGGGGTGGGGGAGTAACTTGACTCGAAAATCGAAGTTTGAGATACAATGTTATTAATGAAAAAAACGCACTATACATAAAGAAGGGGACGTAATGAGCCTTGCTTTTAAACTCAATACAAAGTGCTTGGCATATAATCAAAATTGAGAACTAAATGCATGCAAGGAAGTACTCCTTCTATATACAAATGCAAGATCAGTCTATGTCATCTATCAATTAATTAAGCCAATCTTAGTGACATCATTTGCAGTTTTTCCATTCTGAGAATTCATTGTAACAATCTAAGACAACGTCCTCACAGTATGTCCACCGAGTCATAGATTTATATTATAATTACAAAAAAGAAAACCAAATTAAAACAACGTCAAATTAGTGTCACTTTTTGCTATTGTTGGGCATCTCCACTATAGACCAAATGTGCTTTTTTGTTCCCTCCCCCCGCCCCCCAACGCAAGAAAAAAAAAACTCCCCAAGACACAGATATATACATGCATTAGAATTAAAAATTTGAAGCTTTTCGTTCTTAAAAAAATAGAAAAAAAATTGTGACTTTTAATTGAAAATTAATAAGGAATGACATCTTAAAAAATATGTAAAAAGTCACATATATAAAAGTCAAATTTGTGTGACTTTTTAATTAAAAAGTTACTATTGAGAAATTTTTTTATTATTCTATTTTTGTAAAAAAATCACATATATAAAAGTCACATTTGTGTGACTTTTTAATCACATATTGAAAAATTTTGTCATTATTATATTTTCACAAAAAAATATCACATATATACAAGTCATTTTGGTGTGACTTTTCAATTAAAAAATTACATATTGAGAAATTTTGGTGTGTATATGTGTGTGTATATATATAGATTTTGTATGGCATATAAAAGTCACATATATAAAAGTTACATTAGTGTGACTTTATAATTAAAAAGTCACATATTAATAAATTTTGTCATTATTTTATTTTCGTAAAAGATTACATATATAAAAGTCACATTAATTTGTGTGACTTTTTAATTCAAAAGTCACATATTGAGAAATTTTTTATTATTATATTCTCGTAAAAAATCACATATATAAAAGTGACATTGGTATGACTTTTTAATTAACAAGTTGTTTTTTAATTAAAATGTCAAATATACAAAAGTCACATTAATGTGACTTTTTAATTAAAAAGTCACGTATATTAAAGTCACACATATGAAAGTCATAATTTGTGTGACTTTCTTATACAAAAATTCTAGAGAGTAAGAGTCTTTTGTTAGTTTTTCCTGTCTCCCAAGAATCTCTTACATTAGTATCAGAGTAAGAGCCTTTTGTGACTTTGGATTAAAAAAAAAATGTAGAAGAATAATTTTTTCCAAAAAAAAAAAAAAGAAAAGAAAAAGGTAAAAGAAAAACAAAAAGAAAATGATAATAAAATATGTGAAAGGAATGAAACTTAAGAAATCCTATCTTCATACCCTAGATGAAGTCATTGGTCAATTTAATTGTGGTGTAGTTACGAAGCAGTGGACAAATTTGGTTTCGACAATTTCAACATATTTGGGCGAGCTAATTTTTTTAGACAAAATGTCTAAAGTCCCTAGAAGAAAAAGAAAAGCTAAAAAAACTTTAAAAAATACAGAAGAAGAAGAAGAATGAATGAAATGAGCCTATTTGGGCCATGAACGACCCAACATAACCATAAAATGTAAATTTGGGCGGCAATTGCTTTATGCCGCATTTTTCAAATTGAATTTTATTTGTGGCATAATCTTCTTTTAAATGGTGGAAATGGGTGAAATGAAAGAAGGGCCAACATTCAAGATCCACAAAAAAAATAAAAATAAAATAAAATAAAATAAAGCCCTAAAGTTAAATTAAAGCCCAAAAGTAGAATCTGACAAATTAAGCTATAGTGTCATACATTTTTAGGCGGGAATAATTTTATTAATTGTGCCAGACAAGTAAATACTTGTGCTAGACAAATTGTTGATTAATATATATATATAGATTATTATTATTATTATTGTATACATGCTCAACATGAGCAAGTGGCAACGCATCGACGTTCAAATCACAAGTGGATGCCAGAATTTTCCCCGCCTCACAAATAACAGCCTAAATAGCACTGGAGTTCCTAAAATTTTCTACATTTTTATGCTTTGAGTCCCTAACCTTTGATTTTTTTTAGCTGGAATTTAAAACCTTTTAAAAACTAGCAATATGTCATTTAGACGGAAACTATCCAATTTTGCATTTAACTTCACCTATGCACCTCATTTGACCATCATACGGAAGACAATTTATATATACAAGGCCCTAAACCTTTCAAAAACTTGATAACTATAGCCGAAGAAATTTTCAAAAGCTTTTCAGAAATTTTGTTAAAAAACCTTTTCACCCATTTGGCGTGAATGGATACGCCTCACGTGTATTTCAAATTTAAACTATGTGTATTTTAAATTCACATGACATATATTTATGGACATTACATGTATGAGAAGTTTTTAGATCGGAAGATTCCGATAACCCTTATAAACTTTGTTAAGAGAAAAGGAAAATTAAAAAGTTAAGAGACTCAAATCATAAAGTTGTGAAAAGGTTTAAGATCCTCAAGTGCTTCCTACTCAATTTAAAATGACGTAACAAATTTTGTTCCGTACGTCAATGGTACGACGATGAAGCTTCATCGAATTTTCTTGATAATCAATTGATACATGAGTTGTGCACATACTCTTTTTGTCTTATAAAGATATTTTCCGTTTCCTTTTATATATCTGTCTCAAATTAAATTCCTTTTTCTTTAATTAAATTTTTAGTTTTCTAATATACTCTTACTTATATTATATGCATATAAACAATAAAAAATAAATAAAGTAAAATATTAAGTAAATTGAAAGGTATATTATGAAATATATTCATAAATTGTATATTTCTAATAATATTAATTAAGCTTTCCAAATTTGAAAGAAAAACCAAAAAGGAACCTCTTTGTGAGATGGAGGGAGTGCAAAAATTCTAACAAAACTGACACATGACATAATTTTATTTTTCAACACATCACATCACTTTTACATCAACACTAATCACATTGTGTCAATTTTATCACTCTTTTTATCTATTATTTTGTCCAATTATATTAGAATTATTCATTGATACGTATGATATGTCGCTTTCGATATTGATTCGAATCTTGAGACGGTGCTAGGTCATAAAAACTTGACAAATGAAGAAGATGAACTATTTTTTACTTTTTTCCGTACGATTGTACTTCCAATTTAACATTCAAAGTACACAATGGATCATTCATTGCATGTTTGGGTTGCAAACACATCTACCTCGATGTCACTTCTATTTCCAGCAAACGCCTGAGCCATTAAGGTCGGGACAACCGGGAGGGTCAAGGTCGGGCACAACGGGGGTTTATGAGCCCTTTGAGATAAGCCACTTTAACTGTTTAAGTGACAACATATATGTCATGAAATGATAATATTGGAGTTAAAGACATGCGCATGTGACCAACTGGATTTGAGCTATCATCATCATTTAGTGCTATGTGGACGGGTGTTGGCTACCAGTGATGCTATATATCATTACCTTTGAAATAGTTCCATACTTGTAGAATTTAAAAATACTAAAGATTCCAATACTTAAATCAACCAAAAGATTGGCACGTACCACTTGAATAGTTCACACACCAAATAACATGATGCATGAGGGAGTACTGGCCTGTAAGTATCGTGACCGATTAACCATTGTTCTTGTCATTAAATAATATTTGTGTTTCATTTGTTTGGAGAATCAAGTCTTGTACTTCTGGAGTGAAGAAATTTCCCCCATAGAAAAACAGATCTTAATCTTTCATGGGTACACTGATATTCTTGAACTTATCTCTCAACTGGTTGGGCCACAGAACAAATAAAAACGAAATATAATCAAGTCTTGTACTTCTGGAGTAGAGAAATTTCCCCATAGAAAACAGATGTCAATCTTTCATGGGTACACTGATATTCTTGACCTTTTCTCTCAACAAGGCTGAGCCACAGAACAAATAAAAACGAAATTTTTCCGACCACCAAAGTTCGGCTGCTTATTAATATTTTATTTCGTTTGTTATATTTATTTATACATCCCCGATATATTCAGACAAATCCATTTCTTTCATTAACAATTGATAAACATAGGGCCGTATAATATCAGAGCACGTATCATTCCAAGAATGCCATCCTTATCTCCATAAGAAGACACCAAATTTAGGTTGCTTCCGGGAAGATTCGTATTTCCTCTTCAATAGTTAAAAAGTTCATCGAAAACATGGTGATGCAAAATCCCGCAATGTGCAGTCCAGAAAAATAATGTGTCACCATCTCTATCTACAAACGAACATGCTCACTGGAAGAAATGCAAACATTGGCATTTTTAATGCTTTCACTGTGATTCACCCAAATAACTGCTTACACAAACAAGCAAACGCAATGAGTAATGGTGCATAAAACTGTACAAAAAGAATGCGACATACCTCGTACCAGACTGATAACTTTTCACGTTACTCGTAACTGATGATATCATGATAGGCCGGTGAAGAAAAAAATGGCTGGTCTCTATGCTACGTTAGCTTCATTCCAAAACACCACCCATACATGCCATGTGATCAGCTACATCAGCTGAGAGGACCGCAAACCGCAAAACCGGATGCTATTTCCACGAAGTTTCTCAAAAACAGACATTGCCAAAATGGAAAATCATAAAGATACAAGGAGTCAGACAATATGAGCAATCTGTGGTTTGTACCACACAATTTTTTGTGCCTATAAAATTCCTGGAGAGTATAAGAATCCATTATTACTAAACAAAATCTCATGGTCTATCACATGTTTCTGTTTTGCTGCTTCAATCCAAGTTTTGCGGTAGATAGTAGTTTTCATTTTCAAATAATGCAAAATGACTGGTTTTCTACTTTGCAATTAGAGACAGCTAGACAAAACTTGGGCTGCAGATACATTCAGAAAATGCACAATGAGAAATTGACATAAAGTAGGAATGAAATACATTGACGTATAATACAATCATTTCGTTGCATTATGACTCCTCCGACCGAAGATAACAAGACGCATCAAGTGAAACATGGCTGTGAACACCTAATGCCCTGATAAACCAAGAGAAATCTTTACTTAGCAAATAGATAAGATGTTTCTTTAATATTCAAATATACCATCATTATTAGGACTATAATAGGATTTTGTTTGTATGGTCTAGCTTACTAAACATTGACCAAGATAATGAAATACTTATCCTGAGCAATTGACATTCAATACTCTAGGCATAATGCAGTATACACGAGAGCCAATATGCTGGACCTCGAGGCCAGCTTCTTCACATCCGGTAAAGAATAGTGACTCGTCCTCTTTCCCAATTCTGCGTCTCCAGCTCATTAAAAATGCTGGTTTTGTAAGCGGACATGCATCTGAGGTACAAGCTGTATTAGTAAATTTGACTTCTTGTCGTGTTTGGTAAGGAGAAATGTAGAGTACTGAATTGCATTAAAGAAAAAGAAGTTGAAAACTTGTCTGTTATACTATCCAGTCATACGCACTCCCGTGCACCAAATGTGCACAATATGTTTATCAGAACAGACTAGAAAAGTAAGCAAATACCGTTCTGCTCACCATTATTCTTGGAAACAGGCACAACTGGTTTTGGCTTGTAAGATTTGAGGAGAAATGATAAAGTTTTTATGAGGTTTTCGTATTGTTTGACATCTGCAGAAACCAAGCCGGGAAAAAAAAGTTAAGAAAACATGGATCAGCATAACCAATGCTAATAAGAAGAGCCAATTGATCTTTTTATTTTCTTTTTTGGCAAATTCCCAGACGAAATAAGGTTGAATGAAGCAAAATTAAAAGCAAAAAACTCAGATGGATATCCATGTTCTACAGATGTATTGGTTATCTATAGTACTTGTCCATGGAACTGCCTAATTCATCAAGCCACTCAGCCCACAATGAATTAAACGAACAGTCATGAACTGAACTTGTGACATCTCGAGAACATTGTATTATTTTATAGCAAAGCTAAGTAAATGCTGTTGCATCCTATTGCTCCTACTAGAGATTGTGACATAAGTTGATCATATCAACATTTTCAAGTTCAAACACCAGTGTCAATTTATGATCTTCACTGTTTTAGGCCCATCTACGCACGAGCAAGAGCACAAGACTCTACTTCTATATTTTCACCTCACTTCTCCAATTCCGTCAAATATAATGCACTTCTTAAGTAATTCGAGAGCTGCAATTAGTAGAACTTCCTCCTCCTCTTCCAGAAAATTGAATGTTATAAGCTTTCTTGAGTTTAGCTTCTTCTCGTCTGTTTGCTCTTTACTTTCTATGATTCACTATTTCTTTCTTTCTGTTAGCAACAATGCAGAGTTCTGAGCATTCACGTAGATTTAACTCAAAAAGTAATGTTGCCTTTTCTGTTAAAGAATGGTATTGTTATTAGATAAACATGATGTGGATCCTACTAGTCCCTACAAATAAAAACAGGATTATGGCCTACTTCAAAATTTTATTTTTTTATTTTTTTATTTTTATAAATTAGGTCTTATAGTTTCCTTGTTAAGTTAGGGGAGTTTTCTACCCTAACATATACAAAGCGGGTCTTTCTTATGTAGCCCATGTTAGCAAATCAATTCCACTTCAAAATAGAATTTGCTCAAACAAATCACATCCACATATCTCAAGAGCCATGCTTGTACTATAGAAATCACCACCATTCAACTCCACTTATTCTCTCTCTCATTTCAAAAAAAAAAAAAAAATTCCTAACGGAGACTCGGTCTCCAGACTATTATTATAAACTAAACTTGATTTCTTCTCGGATTCTTCTTATTATTCTCTCATTTCTCTCGTTTGTTCAATTCTATTCCCCCCATCTATCTTCCTCCTTCTAAGTTCTACCTTTTCTCTTTTCTTTCATTAATTTGGTATTAGAGCTCAAAAACCACACCCCAGATTTGATTTTCAGCAACTAACCAGCTCAAGATTTCTAAATGTTCAAGCCAGAATTCCTTTGATTCTAGAGATCAAATCTTGCACATATTTTCTTGATTTGTTCATCGATATCTGGTACCTCACTGAGGTTGTTCAATCCCGTTGAAAATACTTATTTGGGTTACAGAATCAACTCAGACCCACAGATGCAATCCAAACCCTAAGCATCACTTGCATTATCAAAAAAATTTGCTGCCCAGCAACAACTTCATCGTACGGGGGTTAAACTACAGAAATCTAGTTCATGTTCATCATGAAGTTCTGCAGCTACTTTGAGATATGATACCAGGCCCAAATTTATCCACA
>CAVNYN010242393.1:22543-48098 GCA_963692815.1 Nyctanthes arbor-tristis | reverse complement strand
ATTTAGAAGGACTACATGACCTTTTTTGTGTGAGTATGGGAGAAAACTTCTATTAAGATTAGTGATCAATGTGAGTGTTCATGAGACTTATTTTAAGTGTCAAGTACTACTAGGATGCTTATGAGAAGGCCATGATCTAATATTGTAATAATGAAATTATATCTGGTTTTGGTATGCGCAACATGGGCACAACATATATCTAACATTTTATGATGAAATTCATTTTGTATAACAAAGTGTGTTATTTTTATTTCTAGTCTTGAATAAAAATTTGATAAACTTATAAAAGAATACTATCCTGAAATATGTCGGAACAAGTTGAACAGATTCTAAATAAAGACTTTTTTGTTAAGTAAAATAAATACTATTTTTGGGACAAGTAACAAAATTTAAGTGCATCAGTTTGATATCCAAATTTAAGAAAGAAAGAGTTCATTTTGTTAGTTCAAATAGTGATATGGCCGTCTATTAAGCTCCTAATTGCCGCCAACATGAAAATTTGGGACTCAAAATTTCTTTTTAAAAAGTTGAGGTGTGAAAGTACAACAAGATCACAAGTTAGAGTGCTCTCAACTCATTTATTTTCATTTACTTGCAACTCATTGCAAAGAAAAGGAGATCTCTCCAACTTTGAATTTCGAAAATAAATCGCTAAGTTAGCTAATAGAATAATGTTAGGTAACAATAGTAGTGCTTGATATCAGTTTTAAGTGATATTTAATGCGATATTAAATGACAAGTGAAGTTAAATAAATAAATAAATGATCTACTTAATTTAATTTATCATTTAATGTTACCTTGATATGGGTACTAAACAACAATGGTGCTAAATATCTTACTCTCGCAAATACTCATTAGAATTTCCCCTGTCCTCCCTCCCCTTTTTAAGGGAAAGATACAGGAACGGAGGGCAGTAGCAGTTATGATTCGAACTCAATATCTCTTATTCATAAAGTGAGTATTTTTTAATCATTACGTCACAATTCGAATTATAAAAGGGGGGAAAAAGCATAATCTCCCCACATAAGAATTAAGAAAAGTACAATTAATGTTGTTGAAAAAACAAAATTTAAAAGCATCTTCTTATTATACGCTTTAATTTACCATTATTTGACGTCAATGTTGTTATTTTTTTTATAGAAATTTAAATTAAATAAGAGAATATATGAAAATTAATATTTCAATTATACTTTAAAAAGAAAGTAACATATATTTCAAAATAATTATATTTAGATAAGTAAAGAAACAAAAAGTATGAAAAAAAAGATATTAGGCTCAATTTTATTTAAATTTTTATACTATTTTTATTCAAATAGCATAACTCTATATTTTAAGATGAATGAAAATAGAATATAAGTCTATTTTTATAAGACAAAAAAAATATTTTTTTTTAATTGCTGTCGCTAGTGTTGACATTATGCCGGGATGGGAACGAAGGCAAAACCTTGGTTCAGAAAAGCGGAGGAAAGTGGGAAATATCACGTGGCTTGACAGTTGGGGTTGGGTAAGTAATTGGGGAGTGTGGGCAGGGCAGGTGGGTTCTGGTGTTTTTGGACGTGCTCATTTCACATTTCTTTAAGGGTTCATTTCACAAATCGTCCTCAGTCTTTAGGTTAAGAACTGGTTTCATCTCTAATTTTTTTAAAATACCCTACAGCCCCCTAATATTTGATAAATACACACAAATTGTCTTTTTTCCACTATTCCATAAAATTTTTAATAAAATAACAATTATACCCCTTAAACTTTTAAAAATTTTTAAAAAAATTTAAAAATAATTAAAAAAACACAATTGGCCACTGGAAATGCTTCAATTCCGGCGGCCCGCTATTCTGCCACTAGAATGGCAGCGTTTTTGTGAAAAAAAGGGGGGTGAACCCCCCCATTTACTGCCGCAACAAATGTGTGTCATTTCCGACAGCTAAAATGCTGTCAGAAATAACAACACGAGAAGCACTTTGGCTGTTGAAAACGATAGCATTGGCCGCCGGAAAAAGGTGACAATCCCCCCTGCTGCTTGAAATGGCAGCAAATGGCTTTACCTCCAGAATGACAGCATTTCCGGCGGCCAATCTTGGGGTGGGGGAGAGTGGGTGGGGTTTTTATACTAACTTTGAACTTTTTTTAAAAAATTTAAAAATT
Organism: Nyctanthes arbor-tristis; assembly: GCA_963692815.1. Classification (NCBI taxonomy): domain Eukaryota; kingdom Viridiplantae; phylum Streptophyta; class Magnoliopsida; order Lamiales; family Oleaceae; genus Nyctanthes; species Nyctanthes arbor-tristis. The sequence continues at coordinate 45,956 of CAVNYN010242393.1, read as the reverse complement.
TAAAGGGTATAATCGTTATTTTGTAAAAACTATTATAAAATAGTAGAAAAAAAGGGCGATATGTGTGTATTTATCAGAGGTTAGAGGTTGTGGAATGTCTTAAAAAAGGTTGAAGGCTGTGGGGTGTCTTAAAAAAATTAAGGACGAAGTCAGTTCTTAACTCAAAAGTTGAGGGCAATTTTTGAAATTAACCCTTTAATAGCTGAATCCAATTGGCAATTGCCTCATTACTCAACTCCATTTTCCGTTTCCCTTTTTTTTTCTTTCTTTCCTCTCTCATTATTAATTTTTTTTTAAGGCAAACTCCATTTTCCTTCTACTTCTCTCATTATTATTATTATTATTATTATTTAGAAAAAATAAAATTTGACTAGTCATTGTATGTTTAAGTTTTGATGGTAATTTTACACTATGTTAATACTTGGCAATTGATATGTAGTATTTTTCGTTTCAACGTAATATGTCTTTTTAGAAATTATTTTTTTAATGATGATGAAAGATTTTGAGTTTTTTTTTCCCCCTTTTTTGGGTGATGAAACTTATGATGCGGTAAAGCTTGCAGTTGGGATTCAAAGGACACATTCTTGGCCAAACATGTAGGCATGATTTAAGGCAAACAATAATCCCTTTGCTGAATATTTTTAGACAATTTCCTTTGACTGCCCTTCGTTTTGTTTATTCCTTCCAATCCATGCCTTATTCAAGCATCAATTACACACCTTTCAGCTTATAACCGTCAGTTATCGTATCAATATACTGTCGAACTTGAGATTTTGAAACTTGAAGTCCAAATATAAATTGAGGTTTTAGTATGTGTGAGTTAAATTCACCCCCTATTTTTCAATACAAAGGGGGAAAAGATATCGATATATTTAAACAAGTATTATGACTTCAACTCAATATTTAAACAACAACAACAACAATAATTGTTTTCAAATTTAGTGACCAACAAAACATCCAACCCAGATAACAATTTTCACCCCCAGAATAATGACATACATACATATATTTTTGACATCCGTAAACATGGTTACTATAAAATATAAGAGGTAATATCTAATGCTGAAGGACGTTTCAAGTTAAGCCCTAGTAATAATGCCCACTTTATCCCATTTTTCCCATTATTATTATTATTATTATTATTATTATTATTATTATTATTATTATTAGAAAGGGTTTTTTTTCCTTATTATTTTGTTATTATTTTAAGTTGGAAAATAATGTACTAAGACTAATATTGGATCTACCCTTTCTAGCTCGATCTGTGACTTTTCTATTGAAGTGAGGTGAGATTTGTTCTCTCTTTTATTTACAAATGCGTAATAGAAAAATGAAATGTAACATGTTATAAGTAAATATGAAAAATATTATTTATAGGAGATGTGTAGGTCATTGATATTATTTTAACTAGTTAACCAACTACAAGGGAAGGGGGAAAAATGTTAGAACAACCTCTAGACATTGAAGGCTCATTTAACAGTCTTTCAGGCCCCAGAAAGCCATGCTACTGTACCGATAAGACAAATTGGTTCAACTTAAAAATTCGAGAGTTCTCTCAATTTTGTATATATAGATTGTTTTAGATTCGATTTTGAATCTACAGACTTCTCCGAGAAACAATTTAAAATTTCGAAAGTTCTCTCAATTTTGTATGGATAGATTGTTTTAGATTCGATTCTTAATCTAAAAACTTGTCAAAGAAAATGATGGAACAACCAAACCCCCATTCGGAAGTCGAACCCTTATTGGAGTTTAGCAGACAAATCTTAAGACTAATAATTCAACCTAAACTGATGCATGTTTAATTGTTCAACTTAAATATATTGATACTGCTAAGCATACATTTGTTTCAAACGTTGAAAATTTGCTCATGGTGGTCCCTTTGTTCCATCTAAATTTCAAAAGTTAATTCTTAACTGAGATGAAATTGAAAAGTTAAAAAAGACTGAAAGGAAGCTTCTTTATTTTCCTGTGGATTAGAGCAAAAAATGAACGAAATCACAAAATGCATGAAATTCGTAGAAATCAAACAAGACCTAGTTGAGCTCATGAATTACAAGTTAAATGAAATACATCATAGACATGCCCCTAAAATTCTTGTTGGCATGAGACAATCACTGGCGATGTTGGTTCACCATGTAATGTTGGCTCACGAATTCTAAATCACGTGCAATATTGGTTCACCATGTACTAATTGAACCAAGCCATGTTTGAAGATGAACAAATGACTACAATTAAAACATCAACCGTCTCGATGAGTTCGAAAGGAGATTCGCAAAAGCTCATATTCAAGGCAGAGAAGGAATCAAGAAGAACAATGTTCCAATAATTAAATGCAAGTATATTAACCTAATAGTTTTACTCTAATCAAAGAATGAGATAGAGGCATGGTGGTAGAAATCATCCATAAGAACTTTGAAGGGAAAAAAATCCCTCAATCAATGTTGTTGACTCCACAAACACACTCGCACTGTCTATCTAGCCAAAAAAATTAATAGCTGCCCATAAAATTGAAATGATGACTGGATGGTTTTCTTGTTCATGTATGCTCATGCACAAGCTAACTCTAAACTGCCGTTCTTGCTGACAGTATGCCAGCGAAAAAGGGCAACAAGAATGACAACTTTCTGCAAGGAATTAGCAGCAATGAAGTGTTAATTCATTGTATAAATATCATTTGATGAAATGAAGTGAAAACCCAATGAAGGAACAGCAAAAACAGCCACAAATCTGTTGATTCCAGAGCACTGATCCTGGGTGAAAATCTTCCACCGTTTGACAGAGCCATAAGCCAAGATCATGGCCATGTATAAGGGTACAATTGCAGTAAGAACGTCATAGATATCCTTTCCAGTAATCATTGTGAACTATTGTTGCTGCAAACAACTAGTATGAGGACTTAAATGAGTCTTTGTTATCATTTCCATGAAAATTCATACTCAATAACTTAATAAAATCTAGCAGAACAGAAAAGATTATTGTTCTGTTGGATCATGGTGACTGGCTTGGCAATGGTTCCAAATTCTTGATCAAATCCTCTTCAGGAGATTCAATGGTTCCAACTTAATCCTCAAGAGAACATCATGTTGCATAATAAAAATCGAACAATACTTGAAAACAAGTAATCAATGTTGCTACAATGTTGCACCATCTAACCAACCTTGCACCATCTAACCGACCCTGCACCAGAAAATAAGTAAAAACCAAATGTAGAAAGGCAAAATATTGATACTAGGAGTTGCTTCCATTGAACTGGTGAACATAGCCATCAACCTCTTTTAGTCTACAAACTGATATTGAATATCTGCAGTTGAAGTTAAAATTTAAAAAAAAAAGATTAAAACAATATGATATCAACTCTACTTTTCTTTGGCTAACAAAATGATTTAAACTGTAGCATCCATGAGAGCACCAATAATCCTGGCAATCTAATCAAAGGGCATTCCATATATATGTTATATATCAACGATCTGTACTTATCTACGAATGTAAAAGCTACCTAAATTAAATTATTCCATTTAGATCAATTAATCGCGTCCATTATCTATTATGAAAGGGCGCGAAGCAACTCAAGCCAACACAAGTAGGGAAGATACTTTATGCTTTGTGATTCACAAATATCCGACAGGCCATTCATATTTGGTTAAGCCATTTTGCTCAGCAAAACGAATACTTAAGTAACTAGTAAGGACGAACAATCTATTCTGAACAAACAGAAGAAAATGGCTATGTATTAGATCCTTACATGAGATAATCAAACCAGTATGCTCACTACTCTACGCACCAGATATATACTGATCACGAAGATTTCACATAATAACTGTATGTTTATGGTATACAAGCTGCCACATTCATTTTTGTACAAGATAAACAGCAAATTAACAATCATATGGTCTCAATGCAAAATCAATTATCCAAGAAAGAAAATACATCACATCTTACCCCCATGACAAATCAAACAACAAATGTACAAATATCAAATGACAATCAGAAAGCCAAAAAATGATCAAGACTGGAATGCACAAAATTCAGAGAATTAGTCCCAATTAAATAAAACAATGAAAGAAAAAGAATTCATAATTAAGTGGTGCTCAAGGAACCCAAAAAAGTCAAAAGAAAAACCCGGCTTATAGAAGACATAGAGGCCAAAATCAGTGGCGTTTAGAGCAGCATCCAGCTTAAATTTTTTCCCAAAAAAAGAAAAAAAAGAAATTCAAGTGCACTGACTTGATTCCATGGTCGCCGGCCGCTGGGTTATGGACAATGTGGGTTACTGAACTTGGGTCTTTCACTCTCCTTAGGCGGATTCATCGAACTTGGGTCTTTCACAGGACAATGTGGGCCACCAGATCCCTCGATGGGCATCGGTTCACTCTCTTCAGCCTGCCTTCCTTCTTTAACCGGCAAACTCGTTGTGATTCTTCGCCGGAGATGGGGTTGGGGATTGGGGTGCTGGGTATTCAGGAGGGAGTGAGGGAAGAGCGCGATTTTCAATCTGAAAGCGTGACAGAAATTTTGGGGTTTGTGGGCGTGGGTGGGGGTTCGGGTGGTCAATTTATCACGAGATCTCGGCTCGGGTTTTCTCTGGGGCAATTTATTGCAGTACATGTATCACTGCTCAGAGGATCAAACACCCAAAAGTGAAAATATCCAATGGAGTGTACGGTCGTACAAAATGTTGTGCCCAATTTTTAATGGAAAGTTTTGGAATGCAGCTTTGTGTATGTCACGATTATGACTCCATTTGATTACCTGCCAAACAAAACTTAACAGTATATAATGATGAAAGTCATTCATTTAGATAAACCGCACCAATATTTAAAAGTTGAGAGTCTCATGATCCAAATTTAAAGGTTGGGGATGAACGTGCAACTAGATGCAAAGATTCGGGGCTTTTGTTGTGAATTACCTTAATAATTACCTTAATTATCATTACTCTAATAATTGATAACTAGTTGTAGAGTTGAGTTGCTACTTTTTCTCCTGGACGAGTAGAGTAAAGTGAACAATGAACTGAAATGCAAGAACCTTCAGAAAGGAAGGAGAAAGGATACAGAGGAGTGAGACAGAGGCCGTCGGGAAAGTGGTCTGGAGAAATATTTCAAGGGGAGGCACCAAAATTTATTTGGGAACATTTGCCACCGACAAGTCTGCCGCCAGGGCATTTGATCGAGCCGTCATCAAGTTTGGGGGCGACAAGGAAAAGCTCAATTTTCCTGAAGCCGCAAACCCGCCATCACCAACTGCTGTGGCCACTCCTCCCGCCGCCAAACAACCACGAGCAAGAAAATATAAAACGAGAAAGAGAAAAAGAAGCTGCCCATACAGAGGAGTGAGAAAGACGAGTTCCGGCAAATGGGGTGCACAAATGAGAGTTCCAGACAGAAATTCGCAGGTTTGGCTGGGCTTATTTGAAACAGCGGAGGCTGCCGCTAGAGCATACGATGAGGCCGCCTTCAAGAAATGGGGCAAGAAAGCAGTACTCAATTTCCCAGAATGTTTCACGAATTCGTAACCGCCAACAGCCGGAACCCTTTTGCCATTTCCACCACCATTCTTGTTTGAAAGAGCAGATTCACCCCCGCTTCAGGCTACGGAATCCACACCGGCTCAAACTGCTGCCACTCCTCCGCCGTCGATCCCCGCTACACCGCGACCCCGAGCTAAAAAAGGTGAAACGAGAAAGGTAAGAAGATTTTGCCCATACAAAGGAGTGAAAGAGACCCATTCCGGCAAATGGGGTGCACACATAAAAGTTCGACGTCAACTTATTTGGTTGGGCTCGTTTACAACGGCGGAGGCCGCCGCCAGAGCACACGATGAGGCCGCCTTCAAGAAATGGGGCGAAGGCGCTGTACTCAATTTCCCAGAAGGTTTCACAGATTCGCCTCCGGTTGAAAAAGCACATTCGCCCCCTACACCACGACCGGGAGCCAAAAAACGTGAAACGAGAAAGGTAAGAAGATTTTGCCTATACAAAGGAGTGAAAGAGACCACGACGGGCAAATGGGGTGCACAAATAAAACTTCCACATAAAATTATTTGGCTGGGCTCGTTTACAACGGCGGAGGCCGCCGCCAGAGCATACGATGAGGCCGCCTTCAAGGAATGGGGCAAAAAAGCTGTACTCAATTTTGCCCGAAGTTTTCACAAACTCGCCTCCTTCGCCGCCAACAACCGGAACCCCACGGCCATCCCCACCAGAATTCTCGGTTGAAAGAACAGATTCGCCTCCACAGCGGGCTACTCAATCCACCGAATTAGACATTCTACTCCCGTGTCACGGCCAAATGCCGCCGCCCCTCCACAATTGACTTCTCCATCCGGATATCCACAAAAGCATGATTGCCAAATCTTTGGTGATATTCATTTTCAGAAGGCAGTAGATCTGTTGGATCGAGAGTTCTATGCTTCATCCTGTTTAGCTCCTGAAAATTCTTCTTTTGTTTGAACCGCTATGTAGAGTTTGTTTATAGTCTGTGGTGAACTACTTTGTGTAAATAACTGAAAAATTCGTTCACTTTAGGGTATCTCCAACCCCCAATATTTATTACAGTTTCATCTGCTCCAAAATGATTGATGAGAAAGTTAGAATCATTTAAATTGATTTGTAACTTTCAATCATAAATTAGTTTGGAGCAAAATTCATTCGTTATTGGGGCCACTTTAGTTCGATTCAATCTCCTATCTATATCTATATCTTATCTTATATCCTATATATTACCAGTAGACAGTAGTGATTCTGCAATCTATTTCTGGGGATTTCCCGCCCAAGGCAATTTTGTTTGCCTTTTCTGCTCGAGGATTTTACACTGCATTAGTTTTCAGAAAACCACCCACTTCTGCAACAGCTGCTCAATACACGAAGTGCACAACAGTGTTCGTTTTTTTCCTTCATTTCCATTTCTCCAGGCTTCTTTACTCTTCCTCCGATTTAATCCATTTACACTATTCGGATCCTTTTCTATTATTTTCCCTTATTTTTTTTTATTTCAATAGTGTTTTGATTTTTTCTTTCTTGATGGCAATCTTAAAATAGGGAAGGAGATAGAGATGGCGGATTCAATTTGCCAAGCTAAATTGGTTCCTTCTTCTATTTCTCCTCGCCCGGTTTTTGGTGTGGATGAAATCTGTATGTATCTACGGTAATGCTGCGGGTGTTTTTCTTCCATTTTTTTTTTTTTTGGCTATGTAAACTGGTGATTGCCGGTGATTAAACACGACAGTGGTAATTATGCCTATTTGACCAACAAGGAATCAATCCATGTCAGCCTGTAAAATTCCTCAATCGCTTGCCAGAAATGTCAATATCTTTTTCTCCATCTATAACCCCCTCTTTTTGCAATTTTTGTTCAGAACTCTATTGGAGGCACCCAAAATCACAGAAGTCATATATCTTCTCTCCCTCTCTCTTTAATTTGTAAGAAGAGATTGATATCTGCTGTTAGCTTTGTTAGTTTACATATCTGTTAGCTTTACAAGTTTATTTATCTCTTAAATCATCAGAATCAATGCGTAATCTTTTTTGGTATTCAGTGGCCAATTCTCATCTGTAATGGGAATCCAAGATTTTGTAAATGGATTTCTAGAAGTTGTCTTTGATCATATTATGTTGGTTTAATCACTATCCTTCTTGTCTTTTCTTCTTTAGGCATATCTTGAAAAACCAAACATGGCACTTGAGCAGTATTTTGTTGATGAGTGGAAAACCATACCCTCTGCTGCAGCAACCGATCGTGGAGACAGTCATCCACTTGCTTTGATTGCAGTATCTGTTTGGACTTTCTTGCTTCTTTTTTTCTTACACTATTTTTCCTCTTTTTTTGTGTCCCTTTTGTAGCGTCCATGGGAAGGCGTGTATTTATAGGAATACTGCCAGTTGAATTTGTTGGAACTCAAATGTCTCTTCCATATCCATTCCATTTGCCCTTTTTATCTGCTTCCCTGCCTCACTGCTTCTCTTTGAATAAATATTTTTGTTTAGCATTTGGAGATTTTTATTCAATGAATTCTCAGAAATTTCTATAAGAAGAACTTTTGTAAACTTTGCCTCTGCTACATGTAAGTCCGTGTGTTGTCTTAAATTTCATATATGGTCTGTAAGGAACGGGGGATAAGTGATGTTTATGTAATTGGTATTCTGGTGGGTTTAAAGTGTAAGAGCTAATGACAGCACCTTGAAGGAAGGATATCCAATCAGTATGTATGACAATGTGAGTAATCTAGTTCTCCAATGAGACTTTGCGGCAAGATGAACTTGAGTTTGGTTGGCTAATTCAATTGCTATTTCTTATTCAATTGTTTTCCAGTCGGTAAGGTCGCAAATCGGGTACAATTTTTATATGTTCTCTTTTTTACATAATGTGACACCTGAAAAAATATTCAATTTCAAGACTCGTGAATTAGTTTGTTCTCTAGCTAGCTTATTCATTTTGTTTATTTCTTGGTTCTCAAGAAGGATTTGCGTGCCGAAATAAATGCCCTCAAATTTCACCTCAAAGAGTTCCAGTTGATTTACAGGTATGTATTTTGCACAATGAATTTTTCGTATTTTCTCTCGCATTATGAGATGATCTTTACTACATTTGTCTTTTTAACGATCTTGTGAAATTGAAGGCTGATGATGGGAAAGGAGCTCAAAGGCTTGAGCTTTAATGAGTTGCAAGACTTGGAGCATAAACTTATTTGAGGGATGATCTCTGTTAAGGATAACTAGGGATTTTAAAATCCGATTTTGACAAAATTTTGGGTTTACAATTTAGAAGAAACTACTGTTGTGGAAGCTTGAAAAGTGAAGATTACATAACAAAAGTTGTTCAAAATGAAGCACTTAGTGAAGCGGTAAAATTAAACGATAATCAGATGTTAAATTAAATGATTTACTTAAATTAAATGATTTACTTACGAATCTGGTTTATTATTAACTTGTATTGTTCATTTATGTAACAAATTAATCAGAGTTCAATCAAACGGCCAGTTGTGTTTGCAGATTCTCTTTTATTTTAGCTGTTTCATTTGATTTAGGTTGAAAGTTTCAACAATTGCGGACTGCCATGAACCATTTGGTTCAGGTAAGAGTATTGATTAGATGAGTTTGCTCTTTTGCTTAATTGTGGGGTTATGGGCATTTAAATGATTCCATCAATATCTTAATTATTGGGTATTGGAAAGAAGGATCAAGGTCGTATTATAAGTTCCTGAAAAAGGAACGAAATGAAACAAGATCCCTGAAAGTTAGGATTTTCGAGATACAACTTCATTTTCACATAGACGAAAATATACAAGCTATTAAATAAGTAGAAATGGATTGTAATTTTGGAGATCATTTTTGTTAAGGGAATTTTGTTTGATTGATATATTGTCTAGAGGTTTTATTTACCATGAGCCTTCACGGTAGTTTCTAAAGTTTTAGTAAAATGGATTATTTTCTTGCAGTCTGTGAGTCTATTTGCTACTAATGGAAACGATGATACTAGGAGACGGTAAGTTGGATAATTTCATTATGTCCAAAGATAAATTTCTATATCATGAAAGTGCTTATTCAGTGAGTTCAGATTCATGACTATAATTTTGCTCTATCTGCCCTTGGTTTTCCCTGCCTCCGCTTATTCCGCTGCCTTCGCCTGTTGTAATCATTTGAAGACTCATAAGCCTATTTATAGGAGCAACAAAAGTGCAGCACTAACTGCTTTAGGAGAGCTTCTTGCAGTAGCCTTTTGTGTGCAGGAAAGCTATTAGAATCGATCTATATAATCGACAAGATCATAATCAAATAGCAATGATAGATGTCTGGTAAAAAAAAAAAAAATGGGAACGTTAAATGTTCAGCAAAAATCAACCTGAACAAGAAATTCGTTTATTCATAACCTGAAAATTTGATTAATTCATTTCGCAGATTAGCAGAAGCAGAGAAGGCGATCATTTCAAACAAGCTCATGCTGGAGCAAGAGCTAGTTTCAAATGTACCAAGGCAACGTGGCAGCACGATTGGAATACACTTCTATAAAAACCGCCTTTCGGTGCTGATTCATCGACTCCTCACATTCAATATTCATCTTCAACCCATCCCTCAGCATTTGGTAGTGAGTGTGATGTAACTTGACAGATATTTTTTTATATATACAAGTATTCCATTTGCCTGCTCAAAATGCTTCGTTCTTTTGGGAAGAGATCAGCTGTCCCTAAAAAGCTGTCTCTTTTCCTGTCCCCTCCAATAATAAATTGACATGTCATATATTTTTACACCTATGCAATTGTTAATTTAACACCCCACCCCACCCCACAGAGTCAATGTAACCGGCAGGGCAATAACAAGTGTCGCCGGTGCCTCCCGTACAGTGAGACGATGACTGCTACCAGTGCTTAGGTGTTCAGCTTCAACGCCATTAGCCCTCACCAAAATCCCTACCCACAATCGATTGTAGTTGATGGCAAAAAAATGAATTCAGAGTAGGGACGAGGAAGATCAAATCTGATTCAAATATGGATCAGATTTGATATTTAATCCCCACCATGAACCTTGGCACCTCTATTTTACATATGAGCGATTGCAATCGTCAAGGGAACCTGGAAAAAAAAAAAAAAATCAGACAGCCATACTCTCTTTTGACTTTTGCAGTAATGGAAATCTGAAAAAAAATTTCTTTTATGGTTCTAGAAAGATATGCTTCCGAAATCCAAATCTTTAATTCCTCCAAATATATGTTCATATTTTCTACTATTTTTTGTTATACGGTTTGTTTTATCAAAGTGGTTTGACCCGGTGATGTCAATGAAGATGGTGATTCGAGTGCCGGCGGTGACAGCAAAAATTGACCGTGTTTGCAAAGGTGATGAACGGTGTTGGTGGCTTGTGGTGGTGGCTGTCGGTCAAAGTGAAGAGTTTAGTGTAGGATGTGTTTGGAGGATAAATCAAAAATATGTTGAGCTGTAAAAATTTGATGATATGGCGAATTTTTACTGGTGAGACAATATTTGGGACAGCTTTTAGAGACAGCAGATTTGAACTCCGTTCTTTTGGGGTTGTAACTAACCTGCCGTTTCGGTTTTAGGAAGCAATTTAAAACTCCGGTGGTCATAAACTTGACCTCACATGATTGAATTTCATGGGAAAATTTTTCAATAGTCAAGGAATACCTGACTTTGTTAATTAATATTTGGTTATAATATAATCCCAAATTAATACTTGGTTATAACTATTAATTTTAAATTCTACTCATTAAAATATGGGTAAATTAGAAACACCAAATACAAAATGTGTTATGAAAAAATAAAGTGAACCATATATTTGGGATGGAATGAAGTTATTTTTTTGAGTTCAACGACATTTAAAATGATTAAATTCAACAATCTAATCTAATAATATGGAGTAATAATGACGTATAATCTCAATCCCATTTCTGAGAGGTTCTAAGGCCATTTCCAATCATCGTACTTTATTTTACAGCACTAGTACTCTAAAATATAATACAACAACCTCTATTTTAAAAAATTTCTCCAACCAACATATTCTATATATTCTCTATTACTATTTTTTCTATTTTTCTTTTATTTCCAACTATTAACATATTATACTCTTGCAAATTAATTTCTTTTTTTTGTGTGAAAAATAATACATTGACAAGAACCGAATTAGACAAAATAACTTAGATTAAATAAATAATAATTGTTTCAAAATAACATTACATTGAAACGATTAAAGTATACAAACAAGCGTGAAATTGTTTTCAAAAAGGGTGAACAATCCATCACACACGTGAAATGTTAAATTAAAAAAAAATGAAACAACGTAAAATACAAAGCTTGAGAAGTAAAAAAAAAAATAGAATAGAAAAAGGAGAAAGAAAAAACTTGAGACGTGCAAGATTAAAAAAGAAAAAAAATAAAGCTTGGAATGGCATTTCCATAAATAAACGGAAATGCCATTTCCTTTGAAATGCCATTCCCTTTCCAGGCGCTACAGTGGTGCTCCAAATTTGGAGCACCACTGTAGCACTTGGAAAGTTTCCAGGTGCACATGGAGCACCATTGGACAGAAAATGATGCTCTAAAATGGAGTTTTACTCTATTTTGGAGCACTATTAGAGATGGCCTAAGTGTGTAAATTTCAATAGCAATCACTGAACTTTAAAGATCAGTTCCCCCCCCAAACCACCAATTTTTTCTACCAAAATATCATCTATCCAAGACCACTAGCTACGACATTGTGCAATATAAGTGAAGGCTCATTTCTTAAGACTGTTATTGCCGATGCGGTTGCCTTTTTTTGGGTGGGAGGGGGGGGGTTAGGCGGACTTCTAAAATGGCTAAATTCGAACAAGCAAATTCAAATATAGTGCTTTTCAAAAACTAGTGCAAAACGGTCATATTTTTAACAAAATTGCGTTTTTACTCCTAAAGCAATAATTTTTCTTTTTCTATCCTTAAAATATTAGAGATAGGTAATAACTTCCAGGTAAAGAAGGAAAAAAATCACATTCTATACTATTTATCTGTATGTCTCTACAATTATGTTTAGTGATTCACGACAATTACAATTTGATAAAAAATGTAAGTATGACATTCAATACAGTTTACCCGTATATCTCGACATTTAATCACGGTAATTCTTGACAGTTACATATTCGTTGAACTACTATAACAATGCATTCCATATAATTGAATTGTAGATCGCTATAGTTACATATATGGTAAATCTAGACATTTTCATTTAGATTGAGAGAATTGACGGCTATCAGAGACTATGGTGGAATTTGGTTTGAGGTTGGAAAAAACTTGCAGGGAAAGAGAATCGGATTTGATTTGGTTCATCCGGAGAATAAGAAAGAGCAAAGAATGAGTAAATAATGTTTAAGGTTTTCCTGGAAATATATTTTTTGTTTAGGGGTATTTTTGCCTTAGAAAAATGACAATGGACATTTTTGCATCAATGCTTATAAACATGTCTAGTTTAGAAATGTATAAGTTAAAAGAGGTCAACTTTTGCAATTTCCTCTCTCTCTCTCTCTCTCTCTCTCTCTCTCTATATATATATATATATATATATATACACACATAAAAGAAAACAACACAAAAGACATGAACTAGTTGTAAGGAAGTAGTGCCAAGTCACTTCCCTCCCTCCCTATCTCCCTTTATTGTTATTTTTTTTAATACAAGGGAGAAATATGGGAGGGGAAGAAATCAAAAAAAGGGGTTATGTAGTTTAAATTGGAGACTTCTTGCTTGAAATTTATATATTTAACTAGTGTGTCACAATTTGAACTACAAGTCATTTAGATCCTAAAAGATAATACTTTCACCTATTCTTATTTTGAGTTATTCGTCACCTTAAACTAGTATTATGAAAATATTTGATGTCACGAGCTATGATTGATTGCATAGTTAGGTGACTATTGAGGGTTTAAATGGTAAGTTGACCTATCAAAGTTCAATATCCAAGCACCAATTCTGATGGGCCAAATTAACGTTTTAATCTCTATTAATCACCGAATTAGTCATCACAGTAAGCAATGTATCATTACTCTTCCTTCACAGTTTTCCAAAGTTCCAAATCGATGTTGTAGGTCGACTATTCGCTACGTCGGTCACAAGCCGGTGATGCCTTTTTGTCTAGAAAATTAGTCGAATGTAGACAAATATGAAGTAAATATAATACCGGCGAGGAGTGACATAATAAAACACTGACTAAATGCTAATTAAACCATGACATACATACAAAACGCTTTTAAAACCAAAATTATTCCATTTGGTACATCTAATAATTAACATAATAAACTAATAATCAAACATTATGGTTCGTTGATAGGTCTATTTCACTATTCCTCCAAGTAGCCCTATATGTAGTAGGCATTATTTTTCTAATGATTGTTTTCTTGTTTTAAATGGAGAATATTTTTATCTAATTTGTACATTGCTTCTTTATTTTTAAAATATAAATCTCCGTTAACTAAATTTTCTATAGAAACAAATCGGGCTCTGAGTTTGGAGCCCGACTATCAATCATAGGGGGCCATGTATATTTTAAAATACACGTGGCCCCCTGTAATTAGTGGTCGGCTCTAAACTCGGAGCTCGATCTGTTTCTATAGCCAGACTGCTCCGTTAGGTATGTGAAATTTGGAAATAGAAGTCTACTGTATTTACTGTCAAGAGATAAATCTTACATCTAATATATACAAAATAAATAACTAATATATAAAGTACTTGAGTTACTCCCCTTAGCGAGTTTACCTTTTAAGGTGGAACTCCAAGACTTTACTTAGTTGATGGTATCAAAGGTTGATAATCTCCAACGAGCAACTCCATCATTTTAAGACTCAAATAAACGCACAGACTTCTATCAAGCCACCATTTTGAAGGGGCATGTCAACGAAAAATCCTGGCATGCCAAGGAAAAAATCCTACATCGAATAAATATAAAATAAATAACTAATATATAAAGTACACGGGCTCCTCTCCTTTATGGGTTAACTTTTTAATGTGGATTACATTAACAGACTATTTTTATTTAAAAATAGAATTTAGTAAAAATAGTCATGTTCACGTATTTCATGAGACTCGACATATACTACACAAATTTTCACCGTTCATTTTCATAAAAACTGTTTATCCTTTTAAATAGAAATAATTTGTCAACGGTTGTCATTTTTGAAAATCAGAATGTAACTTCCAGTGAAATAATGTAATTCAGCGTTGTGTAATAAATTGTTTTGATAGTGAGAAAGGATTAGAAAAATGTATTTTCAAGTAATTGAGATTATCTCAATATATATTTTCTGAAACAAATTGCATTTTTCTTATATATAAGAACACTGGAGATTAAATATATCGATATCAATTATTTTCTTTTTGTACGTTAATAATGCAAATTGGAAACTTTCTTTCTTCAAATAATAATAATTATTATTATTATTGTTGTTGTTGTTGTTGCAGCGTATGTCACCAAATCTATTAACACTATGTTTGGCAACAAATTAAAAACCTGTTTTTATCAATCAATTTAAATTTCAAATTTTAGACGCGTGACAACACTATACTTAACTACATATTTGATATGATGTGAACTTTTACATTATTTTAATTATTATCTCCACACACAGTGACGAAAGAAGGGGTATGGCTGGGTATGCACAGGATTGGTTCAAATTTTCCCTTTTTTTTTTCAATTTGGAAATCAATTGTTGCTTTGTGTGGGTTTTTTTTTTTTTTTGGGTTGCAAGAACCAGATGGAGGCAGGGAAGTGGTGATTGTGGGGGAGAAGATGCGGACATTAGCTTCCAAATTGAATAATTAAATTACATATTTTCCCCCAAATTAAATTCATTTTTCCTCAATTCCATCATGTACTTTCCTTCCTAATTCTCCTTTGAATTTTAAATGATTTCATTCATTTTCAAGGAAAAATATTGACTCGCCTTATTTTGATTAAATTTGTGTGTGCATGTGTATATATATTGAACACCTATGTATTGAATTAACTTTGTCCCAAAATATGGTTGATCATGAGCTAATAATGAATTATATATAAAATCAAACTAACTATAATTTTTGTCACAAAACACTACCAGTTGTGAATAATTTTACTAACAATCTACATTGTTGAAAATGATACTCATATTAAATGAAAATATGACTTCATCCCCTAGTTGAAGAGATTTGAGAACAAGAATAAGATCAATTGTTTTCTCAATTTATTAAAATAGAAGCATGAAACTCAGTTTAGTATAATATGCCATTGATTCGTTCTAGTTTTTTTGTATCATTAGTTATCTATATATGTATATAAATTTTACTCTTGTTGTCCATTTGTATTATACTGTACAGTCGCAAAGATGTTTTTAAAAATATTAATACTATAACTTTGCAACATTATTATTAGGTTATTAAACCGCATTTTATTCAAAAATTTTCTAGATAGATTATAACATATACATACCCAAGCCCAAATGTCTGGCTCCGCTACTGATTTTATATGACACAATTAAATATCAATACCTATATAAAATTTGAATATTAAATTCATTTATAAATCCAACTTTTTATAATTGATTACCAAACAAAGCCTTCACAAACAACATACTACAAGAAATATAAGTAACAACAACAAAACTTAATGACTAAAACTAAAACGTCCCTATAAGGTATCATCTATGGCGACGACCTCATGATGGAGGGTGGGACCCTATATGTAGATTATAGTGGTGACTAAGTTGCCGCAATAGGCTTATATCGCCACTAAAAGTAGAACCTACTAGGGCGATCCATCTTTCATCGCCATATTTCTTAACCGAAACGATAACAGGTATAAATCGTAACAATATTTCTCGATCTATAACGACGACACATAAATTTTGATCACTATACGTTTGGTAGGAAAATTTCCTGTCTTCGTTAATGTATTTTACCGACAATAAGTTGTTGCTATATGTAGCAAGGTTGTTGTTATAGTTGTAATAATTTATATAATATATATTATAAATCTAACATAATAATTCAACGCTCAACTGGTCGGGATGGTAAGTGCGTTGTGAGTGAAAAGGAGGTCCGTGGTTCAAATTTTGGAACTTGCAAATGTGTTGAATTAAATGTTGTTGGACTTCAAAGTGGATGAAATATTTTTTTTTAAAATAATTTAATGACAAAATGGTTCAAATTTATAGCGACGACAGTCGCTATATATGCCGCTGCAGTAGGTCGAAAATGTCGTTATTAGGCCTATTAATACAGGCTTATACTAACGACCCTGTTATTGCGAAAAATTGCCGCTATAAACCTATAGCAATGATATTTGGGTCTATAGTAGTGACAAAAGTCGCCGCTCTAGGCGGCATTTGCTATAGTATATTAAGATGATAAACTTCTTTAGAAACTTCAAGAGAATAAAAATCAAGGTTACAAGAAGTTGATTAGGGAAAAAAGTCAACGCAAGAAACTCTTTGTTAGTGATATTTAATCCTCAAAAGTTCTGGACATTTTAGCACTACTAGAAAATGTGTCAACACTAACAGGAAATTACGAACACCTTGTTTTTCGTTGATACTGTTAATAGATTATGAACGAGATCGGAAGAGCAACGTCTATTAAATAAGTTTGTATGTAAGATATTTAACTTACCAACAGATCGCTTAGAAAAAAAATTGCGTTTGTATTATTCTGTTGGAAATCCGTTGGAACCGATTAATAAAATTAAATATAAAACTAGTTATAAATTTCCCAACACATTTTTTGGTTGGCAATGATATATAAAATAACAATATAATTACCAACTGAACGTTTTCAATGGTGTACGAGTTGGTATTTGGTACGGCCACAAAAAATTTTCAATTTCCCCGCTAAAAATTTTCAGTTTCCCACGTTCCAAATTCTTAGAAAATAGAAACAAAGACAAAACAAACCATCATGAACTCCCTCTTTCCCTGCACGAACCCAATGTCTCCGCCAAAATCGAATCATGAAAATTGAAAATTTTCCTGAACCTCGCTTCGTACAATTCGCATCTCTCTCTGTTGTTTCTTGAATCGTCCATCCTTTTGATTCTTTTTGATCAGAAATTTAAACTTGAAAGCGAAGATTTCTGGAGGTTCTTCATCTTCAGTTGGCTATGTCTGGTTGTTCGACTTAAGGTTCTGATTGAAAGAACTCCGGTGGTTTAGGGGCTGTGGGTTTTAAGGATTTTCCCTTCTGGCCATGGTAAATTAAGAAAAAGATATGCGATTGGGGGTTAGGGTTTCCTTCGATTTTGGGAGCAAAGCTGCAGGGCTTACAAGGTTTTCTCCAATCTTCAGGTTTTTATCCATTTGTTTAAGTAGCTGCCTAAAATTTCTTACCTTCACCCTTTGTGCCTTGTTTCCATTCCGCCTGGTTTTGGTTAATACATTAACTTTGTTCTTTAGCTTTCCTCTTGTAGCTAGAATGAGTAATTTCAGTACTTGCTGAATATGCTGTTTCTCATGCTTTTAGCACTTGCTGTTTTGTGAATTTTTATTAATCACAATAATCAATATCTAAGAAATAGTTTCATGGTTTCCCCGTTGGATTCATATGATGTTTCTCATGCTTTTAGTACTTGCCCTCTTCTACTTCTTCTTTCTGTTTGCCAAGTGTTGGGATTTTATGATTGTCAAAAGATGAAATTTAAACAGCATTTACTACTTGAAATGTTGATAACCCATATCTTAGAGATTGTCAAAGATCGGGTCTGTATTGTTGTACTACAACATTTGTTTAGAGACATAAGCTGTAGGCATTTTGGAAAAAGGAAAGGGGGGAAGGAACTGGGGACATGAAAAATGAGTTGTTAGTTTAAAATAACCATAATTGATGCTCTGTCAATTGGCATTAGATATCAGAATTAACTGGAAATATGGTTTGTGTTTTCTGGGTTTTAATATTTTTTATCTCAATTGGCTGGGTTGCTTTGTTCGTTTGTATATTAAAAGGTATTTTCTTGCTAAAGTTATGTGTAATGTTCTTCACATCTTCAATGGTCATGATTGATAAGTTAAACTTTTATTCATCTATTCAGCTTTATTTACTTCTACGACAAATATATTACTCTATATTTAGAAGTTGGAAATGAAAAATTGCTAGCGCTACTTGGAGCATGTAAATTTTGATGCAATTAATATAATTTGGCATTAGGCAAAAGGTTTAGTTTAAGTATGATTTGAATTACAGTTTAATACAACATTGTTCTTCCATCTTTGCCACCCCTCTTCTCCAATCTGTCAACCACCAGGTTAGTACACCATTCCTTTTTCAGTTTCTTATTTTCCAAATTTTTAATCTGATTTCAATGATTTAGGGCTTCCCATTTAAATTGTTCATATTATTATTGTTATTATTATTATTTTTTAGTACAGGATCATTGTCTGATTTCAATATTCTATAAATCTGGTTCATCAGTTTAAAAGACCTGGTTGCAATGAGTTACTACAAGAATTAAAGTCCTTTCTTGGTGCTCCAGTGTGTATGTTTCCTGTACTCATATTCTCTCTCTCTCTCTCTCTCTGTATTTTTTTTTTGGTGCTATGCTCTTGTAATTTGATCCTAGATGAATATAATTACTTAATTGGAATTATTTCAGTCAAGAAATATTGACTGTCAAAGTGAAATACAAAATGCTAGAAGGAAAAGAATAAATTTCAGCAGTATATATTCAATCCATTGTTGGGAGGAGAGGATTGGCTTTCCACGAGTGGCATATTGAAGAAATCCAAATTGTTTGATGGCTAAGTCGTGAGCACTGGAATGAGCTAATAGACAAGCATTGGAATAATGAAAAATGGTTGCAAAAATCAGAAAGTGGCAAGAAGAACCGATGCAATCCGAAATCAGGATCTATGTCTAAGCATACTGGAGGTTCAATACCATTTGCCGCACACGCAAAAAAGATGGTATGTGAGAATAAATGTACATATATCCTATATATATATATTTTGCGCTTCCTTTTTGTTCACGTTTAATATGTGCTTCGACAAATTCCTTTGTTTGAATAATGTTTTCTGGTATAAAGTGGGATATTTGTTGGTTTCTAGAATTTTTCATTCATTACTATATGTACGTGCTTTCTGATTTCATATTTATTTGAAACTTTGCATAGTCCATTCCCTTCTTTAGCATTTAATTCTATGTTGTTGGTTAATTCACTAATATATTAACATTTGCTTATCATGAAACTGCAGGAATATGTAGGTGTACTAATACAGAATTTTTCTTTTGATATTGTCATTTGGTGTTTCTTGTTTCATTAGTTAAGATTCTGAATTTAGGGAGGGATAGGAAAAGTATATATTAGAAGTCTCAGTGTTTGGTTTTTCTAGAATCTAGTATTGTAGAAATTAGATTATAGTTTCATAAGCTAAAATAATTTAGTTTCTACTGGAATCTAGTTTTTGTAAGCTAGAATCTAATTTCTACTGCATATAAACTGATTCTAGCTTATAGAAACTAGAAAATAGATTCTAGCCTACAGATACTAGAAACTAACTGGTGGCTTTTGGAGTTCATGAAGACGTCTTTGACACCTCTTGATTGGGGTTCTCTGGAGGCAGTGGCTTTTTTGTTTTCGTGGTTGGCAGATCATCATGCACTACTGCAGTTTTTGAAGCTTTGAGCTATTTGGATGCTGTTTTTTTTCAGTTTTTTTCTTGTAATGGTCCTGTTTTTATTTCCCTATTCTGTTTTCACTCTTTGTTCAGGTTGGAGAAGGGTTGAAATGATCCCCCTCTCTCAGCTGTACCTTCCTTTTGAATATGAATAAAATCTGATGTTTAAAAAAAAAAAAAAAACGGAGTAAAGAAAAAATTGATTCTATGATATAGAAACTATATTGTAGTTTAAAAAGTAGAAAAAATTGATTCTCTGGATTCTATGATAGCTGTACCTATCACTTTGTGATTTTCGAGCATTCAAAAGAATCTTTACTGGACTTGGTTATTGGAGGACATTTTTCTTAGGCCGGACATCAATAACCAATTTAGTTGGCTTTGTCTTGAAAAGACAAATTAAGATATTAAGTTATGAGAAGTTTAAATGCATTCCTCAGTGGTTAGCTTATGATTTTTTTTTATCAGTTTTCATTCTTTCCCACCTGTTTTAATGAAGTTGATGCCATGGACAAGTGTCGTCACATAAAGTCAAAGAACTAAAAAAGGAAAAAGAAGATGTGCAAAGACAAATTGAAGATGGAAGGTTGAAGGAAGGTTGAAGGAAGATTGAAGGCGAAAAGAGTTTGAGCAACAAATGGAAGAGGGAAGGCGTGAAGAAGAAAGGAAGCATATTGAATTTGAACAAATGGTGATTAGAATGCTCAATGGAAAAGGTGCTCTCTCCAAGACATAATGTAAAGTACTAAATTGCTAATCATGGTTTTATTTTGTCTATAACACTGAGGAACTACCCTTGGTGTATTGTATTGCAAGCAAACTATGTTTTGTTTATAACTTTTGTACCATAGTTCGTATGGAGATGTCCTATTGAATGTATTTGAAGGGTAGAAACTTTTGTATTGACAAGATCATGTCAATCAATGAAATTAATTTCAGTTGCAATTTTGTTTTTAGGCATTTTCATATCATATGTAAAATGGAAGAAATATTGATATGTTACCGATGCAATTATTTTGTTACTGAATGATAAGTTTACCAACAAACGAGTTCTGTTGGAAATAAATTCGTCCTTACCAAAGGAATTAGAAAAGCAAAAAAAAGGCTTACAAATTTTCAAATTTCTAACGAGAGACGTTACTAATTACCTTCGAAAAATTTCTGTTCGTAAATCACCAACAAGCGATGGTGTTAGTGATATTGTTGCTCATGCCTTGTTCAAGGGTCGTTAGTAATTACCAACGACATGTGATGGTGTTGCTAATCCATTACTAAATTTCTTATGGAAATCATTGCGTTAAAAAAATTACTGACGAGGGTATTACTTATGGATAATACTAACCGAAGAATTCCGTTGGAGATGGCATGTACCAACCAAAATATAGGCATCATCAACAGAAAATGTTCGTAAGTGTTTGCTCACTTTCTTGTAGTGTAGTCCAATTAGATCTGTGTTTTCGTTTTAGAAAAGTGAAATAAGTGGAAGGAAAGGGTATGATTAGTAATATCCTAACAATATAAAAGAGCCAGTTGTGGGCCCCATCGTCGTCCATTTTTCCCTTCCAAGTAATTCGTGTTTTCTTGTTCGCTCGAGAAGATTCTATCACCCACAAGATTGTCGCTCTCTGTTAATCGAAATCTCTACAAACCCATTTGCCATCTTCGCCCAATTTTCCAAAAATTTTCGAAAATTTAGACCCGGATGCCAAATTATTGCTGGGTAGAAATTTTATTGGATTCAGGTACTTTTCTTTTAACGGTTTTGAGGTGGGTTCCGAGAATTTTGCAAAGAATGCGGTGAAAAATCCTTTAGGAGCGGCTACGGGCATATCTTTGCGGTATAGGGAAGCTGTTAGGTTGCATATTGAGGCCTTCTGGAAGAGAAATTATCTGGCGATTCTGGGTGCAGGTGGGATTGTGGTCTGCATTTTTCTGTGGAGGGTCTTGTTTGGGATTGCCAGCACTTTTATTAGCTTGTCTGAGGGCATGGCCAAGTATGGATTCCTTGCTCTTTCAATGGACATCGTTTCCTTTGCTGTGAGTTGTCCTTTGCGAAAATTTTCTATTGCTGGTTTTTTTATAGGCATTGCTTCATTGAACTGTACACTTCACTGGGCTGATCTGAATTGAGGCTTTCGGATTTGGGTGTGACCGTTTCCCTACTGGGTATTCATCGATTAAGCTGGATATGAAAATATTATCTTACCATACTTCATGATTTTGTATTTTTCTATTCAGATTTTGTCCTTTTCTTGATTTGAATGCAAATCAAATTATACATCTAACTTTGCTCCCTTTGAATTTTGCAGTGAGAAAAGGATTCTGCTCTCTTGATCAAACTAAAAAAGGTAATCCGTTTAAAGTAGCTTTTTTTTTTATGATTATGTTTTTAGGTTATGAATTTTGTTTATATCATATTAAATTTAAGGATTTTGGTGGGTCATTTACTGTCATGTGTTTGGATTGGTATTTACATTTTAGTTTAATTTTGTGTCATTAACTAATTTTTTGTGGTATTCATAATGAGAAGTGAATGCCATCCACGTGATTGTCATGGTTGGGGAGTTCAGTTCATAAGCTTTATTTTGTTAGTAATGGTTCTGATGATTTTTACTTATTGTTGGGTTTTAGGCTCATTCATTTGATTTTACAGTTATTTTTTGTTTGGTAACTGGCTAGGATGATAATGATATATTGGAGGACATGAGCTGTTTGCTCTTTAACCCAATTATTTCCTGAGGTAGCTCTCCAGAAAGATTGTTTTGGTACACAAGAATATTTTGAAGGCTTTGAATCTTCCAAATACTTAATGAAATTTCACCAATCAAATAGTTGGTAAAAAGTAGCAAGGATTCCCAGCCCAGATGGAATAGCACTACTAAAAAAACAGATAAATTTCAGTTAATATCCTCTATGTACTCAATATTCAATTCTCTACTATCTAAGTATGTGTTCTTTTTATGGCATTTCTAAATTCTCTTTCTCATAAGCATTGGCAAATAACATCCAGTTTCTGTTACAAATAAATGCAATTTAATTCATGGATTTGTTTGGATGTATTTGATTGCGTATGGAATGCCTAGCTTGAAAACTTGAAGATGTCTCTGGTTGGGCAGATAACCTGTTACGCATGTAAAAATAGAAATATTTGAGCATGTCATAACCTGTTACGCATGTAAAAATAGAAATATTTGAGCCCGTCATCTAGGAGTCACTTGAGAGCAACAACTGAAAGAATAGCAAGGATGGTAAGGATGTTAGCCGTTAGTGTACTTTGTTGTGTCTTTGTCTTCGCATCCTTTTAG
>CAVNYN010242393.1:0-22523 GCA_963692815.1 Nyctanthes arbor-tristis | reverse complement strand
ACTACTAAAAAAAACAGATAAATTTCAGTTAATATCCTCTTTGTACTCAATATTCAATTCTCTACTATCTAAGTATGTGTTCTTTTTATGGCATTTCTAAATTCTCTTTCTCAGAAGCATTGGCAAATAACATCCAGTTTTTGTTACAAATAAATGCAATTTAATTCATGGATTTGTTTGGATGTATTTGATTGCGTATGGAATGCCTAGCTTGAAAACTTGAAGATGTCTCTGGTTGGGCAGATAACCTGTTACGCATGTAAAAATAGAAATATTTGAGCATGTCAT
Source organism: Nyctanthes arbor-tristis (assembly GCA_963692815.1). Taxonomy (NCBI): domain Eukaryota; kingdom Viridiplantae; phylum Streptophyta; class Magnoliopsida; order Lamiales; family Oleaceae; genus Nyctanthes; species Nyctanthes arbor-tristis. The sequence continues at coordinate 22,235 of CAVNYN010242393.1, read as the reverse complement.
AACCTGTTACGCATGTAAAAATAGAAATATTTGAGCCCGTCATCTAGGAGTCACTTGAGAGCAACAACTGAAAGAATAGCAAGGATGGTAAGGATGTTAGCCGTTAGTGTACTTTGTTGTGTCTTTGTCTTCGCATCCTTTTAGCATATTATTGGAGATGGTCTAAGAACACTGCTCATCAGCACATAAGATCAACTGCTTTCGATAGATAGAAATGTGTCATTAGAGTGCTATTTATTTTACTTTGCTCCACCATTTTTTTATATTCACATTTTCTTTAGTGCAACTTCTTTGAAGTTGTTTTTAACTTAGATTTGTTTCATTTAGCAACGATTTTCCAGCAGTACTTCTTTTGGAGCTTTGAATGAGAATATCAGAGGTCCATATTGAATCCAAAAGATGGGCTTTATACCTATGAGCTTCTTGCCGATCTAAATATCAATCAGAAAACGGCGAATATGCTGATTTATATCATTGAAAAAATATCTGTACTTTTTGAGGACATATTTGATGTAGCAACCACGGTAATCTTGCAGCCAAAGAAGCAAAAGAAGAAGGGACAAAAGGCTTGCTTCATTTCAAAGTGCTTGAAGATGACCTCCTAACTTCTCTTGAGAGAAAGTGAGGTGAGTTTTTGTTATATAGTTTCCACTATATTGGCAAATATTATTGCTACAGCTTCTTAGATCAGGTGAATTTTGTAGTGCTAGATATAAAGAGCATTAGGAAGATAAGATGTAAGTTCCACTTAATTGTCAAGATAATTACAAACTCGAAATTGGTGACACGTGCAACGCAAGTGCTGGTACTAGTATCTTAAAACAACTGAGCCTAGACAGGTCCCATCAGCAGTGTCCCGCCCAAGCTCACTTGCCATGGGCTTTTTATTAATTATTTATTTATTTTTTGCTTGAATTACCATATAATTTCACGGATTATTGGGTTAGCTTCGAGAGGAAGACTTCACTTTTTGGGGGAATGCAAACAAATTCACCAGAGGACAATCCACGATATATGAAAGTAAACCCTTCTTCTCTATCCCTCAATTATACCTGTTGCCTTTTCGGGTTCCACCGCTTCCAATCACAGTAACAAAACTTTCTCAATATTTTACTGCGATTCTCCGCGGAAGGTTGCATTTCGTCCAGCCAAAGCCACGACGTCAGAGTTCAATTTTTTCCCCTAAGAAGGTTCCGGCAGGAGAGAGGTGGCGCAACGGTCGGGGATTAAGAAGTAGAATTGCAATTTAGCTATTTTTCCTTCATCTTACATAGCTGAAGTTCAAGGTAAAAATTTCTTTGTGAGTTTTCCCAAGATGTGACATGGCTCTTGGATACATGTTCTTCTTCATGTTCCAATTTTTCATTTTGTTCTTTTCGTCTCTCTTTTCCGCGCAACCCCACTGGTTGTGAATATAGAGATAGAGAAATTGCAGTTCTTTGAATGTTAGAAGGGGGTTTTGCCTGGTGATGTCCAATAACAGCTGAGGCATCTAATTCTGAGAAATTGGGGTTATTTGAAAGTGAGAAAGAGGGTTTTTGGCTTCGGTTTTTAGTGTTTTACCGGCAGATGCAAATGGTGCCGCAATTCACAGGTTTTGAGTAGGAAGATGAATTTCCATGCCAAATTTTTGATTTTTCTGGTAATATCGGTTCCTATTAAATTGGGCTTTGTTAATTTTTCTCTTTTCCGGTTATTCAAAAAGATGAATTATATGTATAATTTTTTTTTCTCTTTAAAGCTTGGATTCCGAGAGGGTTAGAGGAAAGTACCTTTAACATTGTAAATGCCTCTATCTTTATCTAGGAGGTTCTAAACCCAAAAGGAGAAGGGAAAAAAATCCAAGAATATAGACACACACTGGTGTTCTGCATGGAAATAATATAGGCACGATGGTGAGTATTCAGATTTGATTTGTTCTTCAAAACATTTATGAGTTATTCTGTTCTTGAAAGTGATATATCCAGCCATATCTATATATGAAAATCAACTTTAATTTTTATCCAATTTCTAACATCTTACTAGTATTTTCTAGAAAAAAAATATTACATATATGTATATATAATGTGTATAGATATCCTATGAAATAGGTGTAATTTTGTTGTATTATGTGTCTAGAAATATAATTGATGACATTAATTTCTTCAGGTCGTTAAGTATGTAGCATATCAATCTCAAGTTAGACACAAGGTAGGGAATTCCTGTAATATGTTGACACGCTCACTCTTAATACCTGAAGTGAGACGTGCGCCGACAATAAATTCCAACTAAAAGCCCAAATTTACCGTCAAAGCTCGTGAACTTACTAATTATTCCATAAAAATGTCGACAGCATCTTCCTAATTTATTAACAAAACCAACCTACATAAACACGCAGCATCAACCCATTGATACTTTATAATGCAAGAATCCCATAATTAAATAACAAACCAACATATATAACTCTCAACACCAACACCATCCAATAATTTCTCATTATGTTATATGTAACAACACATCAGAAGTAAAGAAATATACTAAGCTGAATATGATTCACATGTGAACACCCATTACAAACTAATAAGTTTAACCCTGTCAAAGCCTGCAATTCATAATATCAACAAACCCATAACCGTTTCTATGTGTTGGCTACAATTCTTGAAATAACAGGTTCGACTGTAACGAGTTACCCAAATTCCATTTGCTGTTTATTAAGAAAATCATTAAACAAAAAATATATGAGGTAACAAGCCCAGTGAGTGAAGTTTTATAATTAAACATGCTTTGGAAAGTCGAAATATAACTATCGCAAAAATCTTGGATAAAATGGGTATCCCATTTGGGGAATTTTCATAATTTTAAATATAAATTGAGTGTAACATCAACTTTGATAGTATCATTACATGTTAGAAACATTATGAACATCATTTCATTTAATAATCATCATAGTATCCCAAATTTCATGTTGATAAAAATTAGTTGAACCAGAAGTCTTTAATTAGTAAATAAGCTAGAAAGAAGATAGTATGATTGAAAGAATATAAGTAAAATAATTAAGTTACATATTGGTAAGAGAATTGAGTTATATGTGTGGATTGTGAAATAGAAAGAAATTAGATGTTGAGTAGAACTTTTACCTCTGTTACAGGAAATGATAAAGATTAACAAGAAAGGAAACATGAAAGGATGCTACATGTACATGACTACTTAGCCAGTGAGTAGAATTTTCTTTATTTCTTTTTATGAATGAAATTTATAATGTGTTGACTCTAAATGATGCTTTGAAATTTAGACAAAATTACTCTTATGGAATTTCTTGAAATTCTTCATTGATTCAAGAAATTTATGAAATTGATGAATGTGATGTTTAAAGAAATTTCAAGAATATGATTTATTAGAAAATTTGAATGATGAATGATTTATAAATTCTCCAAGGTGTATCCAATGTTATAAATATGCCTCCTACGGACGAAGGGGCCTATATGGCTCAAACTAACAAAATGATGTCACCTATAAGTGAAGGAATATATAGTTCAAACTGATAAGATGAACGTCGTCCAGGCGAAGGGGTCTATGTGCTAGCTATAGCTCAAGCTAGTTGTTGTGCCACCTAGGACGAAAGGGTCATAAGGTACGTATAGTCCAAACTGGTGTCTACGCACGTATGACGAAAAATAAATATGGTTATATGATGCCATGACACTATAGATACCCTTTGGAGGTGGATTTTATGATGATTATTAAATGAAATGATGTTCATAATGTTTCTAACACGTAATGATACTATCAAAGTTGATGTTACGCTCAGTTTATATTTAAAATTATGAAAATTCCCCAAATGGGATACCCATTTTATCCAAGATTTTTGCTATAGTTATATTTCGACTTTCCAAAGCATGTTTAATTATAAAACTTCACTCACTGGGCTTGTTACCTCATATATTTTTTGTTTAATGATTTTCTTAATAAACAGCAAATGGAATTTGGGTAATTCGTTACAGTCGAACCTGTTATTTCAAGAATTGCAGCCAACACATAGAAACGGTTATGGGTTTGTAGATATTATGAATTGTAGGCTTTGACAGGGTTAAACTTATTAGGCGAAGGGGTCTATGTGCTAGCTATAGCTCAAGCTAGTTGTTGTGCCACCTAGGACGAAAGGGTCATAAGGTACGTATAGTCCAAACTGGTGTCTACGCACGTATGACGAAAAATAAATATGGTTATATGATGCCATGACACTATAGATACCCTTTGGAGGTGGATTTTATGATGATTATTAAATGAAATGATGTTCATAATGTTTCTAACACGTAATGATACTATCAAAGTTGATGTTACGCTCAGTTTATATTTAAAATTATGAAAATTCCCCAAATGGGATACCCATTTTATCCAAGATTTTTGCTATAGTTATATTTCGACTTTCCAAAGCATGTTTAATTATAAAACTTCACTCACTGGGCTTGTTACCTCATATATTTTTTGTTTAATGATTTTCTTAATAAACAGCAAATGGAATTTGGGTAATTCGTTACAGTCGAACCTGTTATTTCAAGAATTGTAGCCAACACATAGAAACGGTTATGGGTTTGTAGATATTATGAATTGTAGGCGTTGACAGGGTTAAACTTATTAGTTTGTAATGGGTGTTCACATGTGAATCATATTCAGCTTGGTATATTTCTTTACTTCTGATGTGGTGTTACTTATAACATAATGAGAAATTATTGGATGGTGTTGGTGTTGAGAGTTATATATGTTTGTTTGTTATTTAATTATGGGATTCTTGCATTATAAAGTATCAATGAGTTGATGCTGCGTGTTTATGTAGGTTGGTTTTGTTAATAAATTAGGAAGATGCTGTCGACATTTTTATGGAATAATTAGTAAGTTCACGAGCTTTGACGGTAAATTTGGGCTTTTAGTTGGAATTTATTGTCGGCGCACGTCTCACTTCAGGTATTAAGAGTGAGCGTGTAAACATATTACAGGAATTCCCTACCTTGTGTCTAACTTGAGATTAATATGCTACATATTTAACGACCTGCAGAAATTAATGTCATCAATTATATTTCTAGACACATAATACAGCAAAATTACACCTATTTTATAGGATATCTGCACACATTATATATACATATATGTAATGTTTTTTTTTTCTAGAAAATACTAGTAAGATGTTAGAAATTGGATAAAAATTAAAGTTGATTTTCATATATAGATATGGCTGGATATATCACTTTCAAGAACAGAATAACTCATAAATGTTTTGAAGAACAAATCAAATCTGAATACTCACCAACGTGCCTATATTATTTCCATGCAGAACACCAGTGTGTGTCTATATTCTTGGATTTTTTTCCCTTCTCCTTTTGAGTTTAGAACCTCCTAGATAAAGATAGAGGCATTTACAATGTGAAGGTACTTTCCTCTAACCCTCTCAGAATCCAAGCTTTAAAGAGAAAAAAATTATACATATAATTCATCTTTTTGAATAACCGGAAAAGAGAAAAATTAACATAGCCCAATTTAATAGGAACCGATATTACCAGAAAAATAAAAAATTTGGCATGAAAATTCATCTTCCTACTCAAAACCGGTGAATAGCGGCACCATTTGCATTTGCCGGTAAAACACTAAAAACCGAAGCCAAAAACCCTCTTTCTCACTTTCAAATAACTCCAATTTCTTAGAATTAGATGCCTCAGCTGTTATTGGACATCACCAGGCAAAACCCCCTTCTAACATTCAAAGAACTGCAATTTCTCTATCTCTATATTCACAACCAGTGGGGTTGCGTGGAAAAGAGAGACGAAAAGAACAAAATGAAAAATTAGAACATGAAGAAGAACATGTATCCAAGAGCCATGTCACATCTTGGGAAAACTCACAAAGAAATTTTTACCTTGAACTTCAGCTATGTAAGATGAAGGAAAAATAGCTAAATTGCAATTCTACTTCTTAATCCCCGACCGTTGCGCCACCTCTCTCCTGCCGGAACCTTCTTAGGGGAAAAAATTGAACTCTGACGTCGTGGCTTTGGCTGGACGAAATGCAACCTTCCGCGGAGAATCGCAGTAAAATATTGAGAAAGTTTTGTTACTGTGATTGGAAGCGGTGGAACCCGAAAAGGCAACATGTATAATTGAGGGATAGAGAAGAAGGATTTACTTTCATATATCGTGGATTGTCCTCTGGTGAATTTGTTTGCATTCCCCCAAAAAGTGAAGTCTTTCTCCCGAAGTTAACCCAATAATCCGTGAAATTATATGGTAATTCAAGCAAAAAAAAATAAATAATTAATAAAAAGCCCATGGCAAGTGAGCTTGGGCGGGACACTGTTGATGGGACCTGTCCATGGCTCAGTTGTTTTCGTCATACGTGCGTAGACACCAGTTTGAACTATACGTACCTTATGACCCTTTCGTCCTAGGTGGTACAACTAGCTTGAGCTATAGCTAGCACATAGGCCCTTTCGCCTGGACGACGTTCATCTTATCAGTTTGAACTATAGACCCCTTCACTTATAGGTGGCATATCATTTTGTTAGCTTGAGCCATATAGGCCCCTTCGTCCGTAGGCGGCATATTTATAACATTGGATACACCTTGGAGAATTTATAAATCATTCATCATTCAAATTTTCAAATAAATCATATTCTTGAAATTTCTTTAAACATCACATTCATCAATTTCATAAATTTCTTGAATCAATGAAGAATTTCAAGAAATTCCATAAGAGTAATTTTGTCTAAATTTCAAAGCATCATTTAGAGTCAACACATTATAAATTTCATTCATAAAAAGAAATAAAGAAAATTCTACTCACTGGCTAAGTAGTCATGTACATGTAGCATCCTTTCATGTTACCTTTCTTGTTAATCTTTATCATTTCCTGTAACAGAGGTAAAAGTTCTACTTGACATCTAATTTCTTTCTATTTCACAATTCACACATATAACTCAATTCTCTTACCAATATATAACTTAATTATTTTACTTATCTTCTTTCAATCCTACTATCTTCTTTCTAGCTTATTTACCAATTAAAGACTTCTGGTTCAACTAATTTTTATCAACATGAAATTTCCTTTTTGATCACAAGTAATATATTCCATTAAATGCTTCATGATTTCTTCATTCCTGAATAGATACATGATTGTTCCCTTCATATAATTATTCTAGACTATTTCATCTTACCATTTGTCATAGTAGCACATTTTAAAGTCTCAACTACCCATAGTTCTTCATTTCCACACTTAATTAAACTCTTCCGTCCAATATGTGCACCATTTATGGAATAAAGACTTAGTTCAACTCTTTAAACAAGGATCGTTAAGTTTTCCCAGTTTGGCAAGGCACATTTGAAACCATTTTATAATCAAGATCAGTGTCATATGCTCATAAAATTCAACTAGGAGGTAGAAAATTCACATAAGTTCATCGTATATAAAATTGAGCTCGAGAAAACCACATTGGGAACACCAAAATATATTTCTACTTCCCAAAATCTGTTGTTGGGTAGAAACTGACCATCTTCACAAAACATGTCATAAAAACCCTGACCGGTCTCCAAACGGTGCCATTCGAATTTCAGATGATAGATAACGCATAAAAGATCATTTTTCAACTTGTATCTTGCTAAAATTCCGCATATACCATCATTTATGACCTATTCAAATTGAAGGGCATAACAATATGCATGCTTTAATTCCAGCCTTAAGTCTTTTTCTTAAATTCATACTTACATGCTTGGTTTCTTAGAATTGAATATTAACTTTTTAAACTTTCCTTTTTATTAACGAGATGACTTTTCTTCTTACTGTTAATCCTTAAAAAAAAAATCATTTAATTTAACAAAATACCATGGAGTTCACTTGAAAGTCCCAAAGAATACCTCATTCAAAAAAATTCAGTTTCAAATTTTCCTTCTTAACTATAATTTCACATACCGACTTTACATAATTCTTCAGTAAACCTTGTATGATTCGATATTCATGTCCAATAATAATTCCATGCCATTTAAACTTATAGGAAGACTACATCATAACCAACTACTCAGTTCCATTAAAATCCTTTAATGAACCATAATAACTTTAACCCAAAATCTCATATCATACATATGCTTTAAGAAATTCAAATACATCTAACTTATATCAACAAACTCATCATTTTCCCCCATTAAGATTCATTAAATCAAGCCATATATCAAAATCCCAAATTAAACATAAGATAGAATTAAAGCTCTACTTACCTTTTAAACCAAGCTAAAACCATAAACGCTCAAGTTGATTAAGAATCCACTTTCAACAATTCGTGGCTAGCTTCTCGTTCATAGTTCTTTTTTTCCTTCTCGCTTGAAGTCTCTGCTCCCCCTCCCTTTCGGTCTCTTCTCTGTGTTTGCGTGAAAAATGGCCCAATTCCAAGAGAAATGTCTAGATATATATGAAATTTGGACATAAATTCGCATAACTTCTTGCTTTGCTATTAGTTGGTCTCTAACTTCATACTTTACTTCATTTGAACTCCAAACTTCTAATATGATTCCATATACACTTAAACATATTAAATTACTTAAATGATAATCTCAAAAAAATTAAAGTAATACATCTTAGTCCGACATTGACCTTGACTTGATTATTCCACCTTTGACTTTGACGGTTAAAGACTGAGATTTGAAAATAGCAAAGTGGGTCGTCACATATGTGCTCTTCTTTTTTATTCTTTTGTGTATACATTTTATGTTAAATAGATAGAATTTTCAATAGCTTTTATTGGAATTTTCCCTTTAAAATATTCTGCATCTTTTTTTTCATGTTTATGTTGTGTTAATATTTTCTTTGTTATATAATTCACTTAGATTGATGTGCCCTAAAATATTTTGATCAACTTGAAAGATGTTTGAAATGGGAAAAATTCATTACCAGTAAGAAAAATGGAAGTTCCCAAACTGCACTACTTTGATCATAACATTTTTCCCCTTAACTCTTCTGCGTCTTTTTTATTTGAAATAAGCTTAATATATTTGTAGTCAACTTTTATGTCTTCTCACAATAGTAGTTCTATAAAACACTTGCAGCTATTGGTCTAACAATTGGATGAATCCTGACTATTGGTGTTGTTGAAAATCCCATAATGGATGAGGTAAACAATTCAGATTGTGAAATAAATATTTGGAAAAAGAAAGAAAAGAAAGGCACCGGTCTAACTTCTGGGAAACTTTTTTGTTGCTTTTGTATGACTCTCTACAAAATTAGCATTTTGGTCTTATCTCTTGATATGTGGCTTCTTGGCTCTATCTCTTTCCCCCTGAAGTTTATTATGGTTCCTATTGTCTTGTCATTAGATAGTATATTGCACAAAAAACTTCTAAAATTATGTTATCATTATAGACACATTTTTGTAAATCAAAGAGAATCTTTGGAGTGTTTAAGCAGAGATTTAGGACATTGTTGATTGCAAATCATAAAAACTTTCCTTAAAGATTCCAAATTGTTATGGACTTTGTTAAAGTCTTCAAGTAGAAATCAACTTAGAGAGGTTTTCCAACTATCGAGTTTCATTTCTATTTTACTTATACCACTTTCTTTCTTTACTTTAGTTCCCAAAAAAAAAAAAAAATCTTTTATTTTACTTATACCACTTTCTTTCTTTACTTTAGTTCCAGAAAAAAAAAAAAATCTTTCTTTACTTTGAATTAATCTTAGTTAGCAAAATTAAGTTACTGACAATGAAACAAAATTGATGGTCTTTAATCAAAAAATTTTTACAAAAATGGCCCATAGCCACCACACTTCTCCAAACATTACCCAGCGTCACACTGCTGCTGCAACTGAAGCCCCAAGCCACAACCCTCTCCTTTCCTACCTTCTTGAAGCAATTCTATTGCCATATGAAAAAATGGGTATTTCGAATTGTGAAATGGGTTTCTATAAATTTTTGGTTTTATGAAGTGGGCTTATTAATTAATACTAGTTTTGAAGCTTTATTTTAGATCCAAACTGGAGGCGTGGTGTATGATATTATGGGTTGGAATTGTACGCATGATGGTAGTTGTGTTTGTTGGCAAAGATGCAGCGGAAATCGAAAGTGGCACTGCTGCCTCTTGTTCCCTTCTTCTTTTCAATTTTGTTCTCTCCACAACTTTGATATTTTCTTCCCACGTGGTGGTAGTGGTGAAGGAGATGGTGGCGGCGTTGGTGGAGGCAACATCTTAAAAGCACGTTCAGAAACATAAGTCAAAAGTTACTTCTAAATCGAACAATAATTTATTAATTTGTCTTAATCACCTCAGCTAATTTTGCATCAAGTTCAAGAACTAAAACACCTCATAGTCTAATGTCCAAGTAGCAGGACTAAATTAGTTCCAATCTTGGAGTACAAACTATGAGGTGTCATAAGGAGTATAAGAAATCAAACTCCAATATAAGAGAGCACAAACTACATATAAAATGTAGAGCAAAATTCTATGAGGTGTCATAAGGAGCATAAGAAATCAAACTCCAATATAAGAGAGCACAAACTACATATAAAATGTAGAGCAAAATTCTATGAGGTGTCATGTACTCCAAGATTGGAACTAATTTAGTCCTGCTACTTGGACATTAGACTATGAGGTGTTTTAGTTCTTGAACTTGATGCAAAATTAGCTGAGGTGATTAAGACAAATTAATAAATTATTGTTGGATCTAGAAGTAATTTTTGACTTATGTTTCTGAACGTGCTTTTAAGATGTTGCCTCCACCAACGCCGCCACCATCTCCTTCACCACTACCACCACGTGGGAAGAAAATATCAAAGTTGTGGAGAGAACAAAATTGAAAAGAAGAAGGGAACAAGAGGCAGCAGTGCCACTTTCGATTTCCGCTGCATCTTTGCCAACAAACACAACTACCATCATGCGTACAATTCCAACCCATAATATCATACACCACGCCTCCAGTTTGGATCTAAAATAAAGCTCCAAAACTAGTATTAATTAATAAGCCCACTTCATAAAACCAAAAATTTATAGAAACCCATTTCACAATTCGAAATACCCATTTTTTCATATGGCAATAGAATTGCTTCAAGAAGGTAGGAAAGGAGAGGGTTGTGGCTTGGGGCTTCAGTTGCAGCAGCAGTGTGACGCTGGGTAATGTTTGGAGAAGTGTGGTGGCTATGAGGGGATAATGTGGTGAGAGAGAAGAAAAGGTTATGTGGAGTGATGAGGGTGAGTTTGTCTGCTTATGTTAACTATGTGCTATTTGCTGATTTTGCAGAGCAAGTGCCATTTTTGTAAAAATTATGATATTGTAATTATTCCCTTTTTGTTACTTGTTTCAACAGGACCTTGAGCTTGGCATACTAAGAAGCAGAATTCATTGCTCGAAACTTGCAAGTTGAAGCTGTAATCAATTTATTCAGGAAAGTGGCATTTCAACTCTTGATGTTTGTTTCCCCAAGACTCTCTCTGTTGTTGGCTAGTCTTCTTCCTCCACACCACCAGTGCCAACCCAGCCACCATGCTATCTCACTGGGGCATTCGACCCTACTACTTCATCATGAATCCAAGACCCCAAATCCTCCACCCATTTGCCACTTATGCTACTACTGCAGCTGAAGTTGATTACCTCAAATCCCACCACAATCTCTCTGACATAAAATCCAAATCGCAGCTCCTCCGATCCTACTTTGTGTCACCCCCAATCAAACCCTGGCCTCAAAAGCTAACCCACAAACGTCTAATCTCCATTATCACTCGCCAGCAAAATCTAGATCTTGCCCTTCAAATATTCCACCACGCTGGCAAATATCATCCCAATTTTAACCACAACTATGATACTTATCACTCAATCATCCATAAGCTCTCTCGTGCCCGTGCTTTTGAACCCATAAACACCCTTTTGAATGACCTCCTTCACTCTGATATCAATTGCGGCGAAAACTTATTTATCACATTGATCAGAAACTATGGCATTGCAAGTAAACCGAAAGAAGCCCTTAAAACATTCATGCGAATCAAGGATTTTGGTGTCCAGAGGTCAGTTCGGTCATTTAATACCCTTTTAAACGCATTGGTTCAGAACAAGAAGTACGATTCCGTTTACATTCTGTTCAAGAATTGCCAGAGAAAGTTTGGCATTGTGCCTAATGTGTTTACTTGCAATATCTTACTGAAGGCGCTTTGTAAGAAGGATGATATTGAGGGCGCTATCACGATTATGGATGAAATACCTGAAATGGGAATGGTTCCAAATGTTGTGAGTTATACAACTATTTTAGGTGGGTATGTGACTCGAGGTGATATCGTGGGGGCGAAGAGAGTGTTTAACGAGATATTGGATAGAGGGTGGTTGCCTGATGCAACAACATACACAATTTTGATGGATGGATTTTGTAAGCTAGGGAAATTTGTTGAAGCCACAAAAGTTATGGATGAGATGGAGGTGAATGGAGTAGAGCCAAATGATGTTACTTACAGTGTCATGATTGAGGCTTTGTGCAAGGAAAAGAAGTCCGGTGAAGCAGTTAATATGATGAATGATATGCTTGATAAACAATATATACCAAGCCCAGCATTATGTTGTAGGGTGATAGACGTGTTGTGTGAGGAAGGGAAGGTCGGGGAGGCATGTGACTTGTGGAAGAAACTGTTGTTAAAAAATTGTACTCCAGATAACACGATTTCGAGCACACTTATATATTGGCTCTGCAAGGATGGGAGTGTTTGGGAAGCAAGGAAGTTGTTCGATGAGTTTGAGAGAAGTTCAATACCTAGTTTGTTGACATATAATATGCTAATAGCTGGGATGTGTGAGAAAGGGGAGTTGTGTGAGGCAGGGAGGTTGTGGGATGACATGGTGGAGAAGAAGTGCACTCCTAATGCTTTTACTTATAACATGATGATCAAAGGGTTATGTAAGGTAGGTAATGCGAAGGAAGGGATTAAAATCCTGGAAGAGATGTTGGATAAACGGTGTTTACCAGACAAGTCCACGTATTCTATCTTAATCAAAGGGCTCTGCCATGCTGGATGTGAAGCTGAAATTTGCAGGGTGCTTTCTATGGCCTCTTCTAGTAATCAGAGAATTGATACTGAATCTTGGGGAGTTCTATTGGCCAATGATGTATCCAATCTTGATAAAGGAAATGGTCTTTTGGAAAGGGTATTGCTAGAGAATGCTATGTAGAGGTTGTTTGAAGTGCTGTTCATATTGGTGCCATAGGTTCTCTCGTGGGATTTTTATTCTAGTGTGGAGTTGCTAGCCCAAGAGAATTAAACACCAAAACTTCTGCTGACATTGACCACGAGATTATTCAAATTCTCAACTGCATCGGGGGCTACATTTGTAAATTAGGCCCAACTTGGTACTTCTGAAATGAATATGTCCTGCAGAATTGTGATGACATATTGGAGACCCACATCAATAGTGAAATATAAATGCCACGGGCAATCCTCATTTTCCCATCTGCTACTGTGGTGCATTTCCTGTTTGCCTTGCCTTGTACCACAATTGCGAGTCATATTAGCTTTTGGGCTGTCCAAACAAATCTTTCCGGGTGAGTATTAAAGTTTATTACTCCCTCATGAACATATTCACCAAATCATTTCTTGAAGTGATGAAGGAGGTACAGCAGATTAGAATAGGCACAAAATCCCAGTCCTCCTCTGTTGCCCACCTGTTGGCACCTTATCAACTGACTGATGTGGACCAAAGGGGGGGGGCAGGTGGCAATAGGAGGGGGCAGGTGGTTTCATGAATCCACATCAGTCGGTTGGTAGAATAAGGTACCAGATCGGAAGAGCACACGTCTGAGCATTTTGTTAGTCGCAAGAGAGCATTTTTGTTAGTTATGGCTTCCATGGTTGTAATAAGATGTGGCTTGATAGATCTTGTAGAAGCTGGTTTTTCTACTAACTAGTTGAATGATTCAACTCTCAATTGTGTGTTTGTCTGTGTACAAACGAGTTGTGCTGTAGGGAGGAGAGGGAGAGTACCCCATTGCATGGCACCGCTTGATTGGGACCGCAATTTGATGTGGAAACCCCCTCATATTACATGATTCAGTAATGATTCTTATGAAATAATTACTATTAATTACTAGTCTGCTTGGAGTTTGACGTAATCAATGACAAAGGGATACTGAATCTTATGAAATAATTACTATTAATTAATAGTCTGCTTGGACTTTGACGTAATCAATGACAAAGGGATAATCTACTTTTTATTGTAAGTGATTGACCCCTGCTCGTTTGTTTGTCAAAAATTTGAATACCCGGTCAAAATAAAAGGATGCTAGAATCTTTGACTGACTCTTTCTTGTGGTCAATTAATTTTAAATGTGCTGTTGCAGTCGTGTCTCTAGTCTACGCGTTTATCATCAAAATGAACATCGTACCTTGAATATCACTTTCAACGATGAACGGGTCTTCTCAACCCAGCAACTGGTACCGGGTGGTATCGATCCTTGGTGCAGGTAGTAGGACGCACAGTCAAAAGTGGACTTGAATTTGAAGAAATGATAAGCAAAAGAGAGGCAGAAGTCCTAGTTAATGTACATGTTGTGTTGGGACCGTCTGGTGTTCGGCTGAAAAGTTTCAAAGTTTCCAGACTTTCTTCCATATACGTGACAACATACGAGAAACAATCTAAAATCAAATGTCTAACGCCGCCATAAACGGCATCAGATGCCTGTTTGGTGTGTATTTGAGTGCTGCAAAAAAAATATTATATTTACCTTTATTAGAACATAAAATTCTTACCTAAAATGTATAGAGGTGCAATTATGTATTTTACAGGAAGTAAAATTCCACTTATCTTTATCCGAATAGATACCTTGTCTAGTGAATAGGCATAACTTATAAAGTCCACATATGGAAAAATTTCCAGTGCTCAAATGGTATCTACTCCATCCTTTGTCTTCAAATTAAGAATTCACATATTGATTTAGCGGTTCTAGTTTGTTGTTTAGTTTGAAACATTGAATATACATGTGAGTTATTAATTAGTAAGAATTCCTTGAGTGTTTGGTACTTCTAGAGAAGGGTTAATTTTACAAACCGTCTTCAACATTTGAGTTAAGAGTCGACTGAGTCTTTAATCTTTTTTTTTCGACCTCTTATGTTCTCAATCTTTCATAAATTCACATATAGGTCTTTTTTTACGTATTCTTTCAATATTGCCGTTAAGTTTTTAGTAAAATTACTGTTATTCCCTTAACTTTTAAATTTTAAAAATAAAAGATTTAAAAATATTAAAAATACTAAAAAAATTAAAAAAGAAATACTAATATTAAAACGTTTATTTTGTATGAATTAATTAATTAACCAAAAAGGGTTTGTTTATTTATTTATTTTTTATTTTTAGAAGCCAACCAAATGGGTATTTTTAATGTAAAATAAATTTTCAATGTTGCCAAAAAATAAATCAATACTATTGCTATCTAATTATTAAAAGCAACAAATAGAGGTTGCAAAATGGCTTGGTGAGCTGAGCTCATCTCACCAAGCCTTATTTACACTCGGCTTGAGCTCGCTGAACCCAAAAAAAAATATTCGTATTCAGGATCAGGCTTGTCTTTTTCATACTTTTGACGAGTTGCATGTCCTGTAGCTTGTTCGTGCTCGAGCTCGAGCTCGCCTCTTAGATGAGTCGAGCCAAGTTGGCTCGCCATCTTCAACCTTGTTCACGCTTGGGCTCGGGCTGATCTCTCGATGAGCATGAGCCGAGCAAAGCTCTGCCAACCGATCTTTTAGCTTACAAGCCATTTTGCCATCTCTAGGAACAAATTATGGAGATCGGAAGAGCGTCTGTAGGGAAAGAGTGTAGAAAAAAGAAAAGGAAAAAACTATTAAAGGAAAGAACTTTGTACGGGAAAACACGTGCGGCATTTATTACACTGCGTTTCTCTTTTTATATATAGATAGAATAGCAGCTGATATTATACAACAATATCTATCTAGTGCCATTACCCGAAACACATGTTGGTTGAACATTTACTAATTGTCAAATGGACCTAAATAAATGGGAAAGGAAAAGGGTAAATTTCACAAAAGGTCCCCAGCCTTTATAAACAGTAACAATTTAATCTATAACTTTTTCTCAAGCATGTAAGTCCCCAACCTTTCAAAAATAAGCATAAAAGGTCCTTATATGCTATTTTTGTCAATTTTCATTGTTTACTTTTTCTATAAAGACAATTTTATTCTTTATTTAAATTTAACAAATAAGAACACAAATTTTAGTTATTTATTTTAATCTCTTTGTTGCTTTCTCTTTCACACTAATACATATTCATCTGTATATCATTTTCACATCCTTTCACTTAATACATGCTATATTTACACATCGATTTATATATTATCTTTTCTATTTACCTATCTAATACCACCACAGCTAGCGTTATAGTCACCTTAGGCAATGAACTCTTTAAAATTTAAATATAAATAAATAATGATAATTGAGATTAATATATTATCTTTTCTATTTACGTATTTAATACCATCACAACTATGTTATAGTCACATTAGGTAATGAACTCTTTAAAATTTAAACATAAATGAGTAATAATAGTTGAGATGTCATTGATATTTAAATCATAAAAATTAGAACGATTAAAAATGTAGAATGTTTTCTTGCGAAAAAATTAAGGTTTAAATTATTTGTAAATTTAAAAATAGAAGACCCTTTTTATTTCCGCTACAACCCTCTCATTTCAAATTTTTGCGTCTATATAACAAAAAATAGAAGATAAATTCCCTTTTATTATTGTTAAAGGCAACTTAAGTAAATGCGTTATCTCTTTCCACTCAAAGAAAAAGTGAAAAAAATGGTGGCGGTACTTAGTGAAAGTTAATAGTGGCTAATCAGAAAAATCAACATATTTTCTCATTCTTTCATTTAAATATTTTAGATTTTTTACAAGGTTTTTAAATTTATTTTCTTTTATTTCATACAGTGAGGGTAAAATAGTCATTTTGTAAGCATATCAAGGTGAAAATGGATAGAAATTGCCCATAGAGACTTTTTGTGCTTATTTTGAAAGATCGGGGGACCTATATGCTTAAAAAAAGATTAAGGATGAAATTATTACTTTTTACAAAGGTTGAGGATCTTTTGTGGAATTTACCTAAAAGGAAAATGGGAAAAGACTAGGCATGCGGTAGTGCAAGTTTGACTACAGAATTACTATTATAATATTAATATAGGTTAATTACACTTAACGTCTCTAACCTTTTAATTTTTTTCGATTAAGTCCATAACATTTAATTTTCCCTTTTTACGTCTTTAACCTTTAGTGAAATCCTATTTTTCATCCCTGGAGACGGAAAACATCCATTTCGTCCGTTAATAACGGGGGTATTTTAGGTAAAACAAAAAGAATAAACATTTTAATATATTTTAATTAAAAAATTAAAAAAAAAAGAAAAAAAATGGTGGGAGGGGGATTCCCCTCCCCTATACCCAAAATTAAGCTGCCGGAATGGCATTCGGACTCCGACAACAGGGGAGGAGACTCTTCCCAAGTTGCCAGAAAAAGGCTGCCATTTATGACAGCAAAAATAGGGAGATTCCCCCCTTATTTGCTGCCGGAATAATAGCTATTTCAGCAAAAGATTAGAGGGAGGACTCCCTCCAAGCTGCCACAAATGACAGCCATTCTGACTACCATTTCTGGCAGCTGAGGGGTAATCTCCCCCCTTTTGCTGCCGAAAAGGCAGTTGGAAATGGCTGCCATTGTTGCAGCAAAGGAGGCGACTCCCCCAAGCTACTGGAATGGCAGTTGGAGCTGTCATTTTTGGCAGCTTGGTTTAAGTTGTTGGGGGGGGGAGTCCCCCTCCTACCATTTTTCTTTTTCTTTTTTTTTTTAATTTTTTAATTAAAATATGTTAAAATATTTAATTTTTTTCGTTTTACCTAAAATACCCCTGTCATTAACAGACGAAATGGAAGTTTTCCGTCTCTAAGGACAAAAAATGGGATTTCACTAAATGTTAGAGACGTAAAAATAGAAAATTAAAGGTTAAGGACGTAGAAGATAAAAAGTTGAAAGATTGGGGACGTTAAGTGTAATTAACCCTATTAATATATACACACCTATCTTTTTTTAAAATTTTTTTTATTCTATCATTATTCTATTCTATTAATTAACAGGAAAAATAATACTAATCATTTTGTACGGAGACGCTGTATCGCCCAAAGTAGACACAGACGATTTCCCAGCGTTTTCTCTGCATAGCCCAGAATACTTCGAAATGCATTATTAGTATGACTTTTATGATTTTGGTGAAGAGGACGGCTTTCTAATTCCGCATTTGTTTTTTGGTTTCTTCTGTGGAAGCACTTTCCCTTCTCTCAACAATTTGATACCATTTTCTTTCAAAGCACTTCTCTGCTTTCCAATACTTATTTTGTTGGGATAAAAATTTTCTTGTTTTCGCTCTGCCACACACAGTTGATTCCTTTGAACTCGGAGCTCTTTCTGGGAAAGATTTAACCCCCAACCAACACGGTAAGCTCCTCATATTTATGTTGACTTTTTGGGTCTTCGTCTGCTGATTCTTGCGTATAATCTTTTCCAACTGTGCTCTGATCATCGCTATCTCATGGATTCGGAGAGCCCTTTGGGTTACATGAAAGTTTAGTGAAGTTGAGAAATGAGAATTATGCATCGTCTGATCCTCATGTTGATTGATTGATTTATTTATTTTTCATTTTTGCTTTCTCCACAACCACATATATACATGAGGGGTGGGGTTGTGTAATTAGCTTAAACAATAGCTTGGTTCACACATCGACTAAATTAAACATTCTGACATGCTGCAATGGAGTTTTTCTGGTTTTCTCTTTCTTTTAATAGGAAATTTGGATTTAATGAAATCGAGAATCCCGATTTTGTGTTTGCCTTGTATCTTGTTTTGTTTGTTTCAGGATTCTTGTTACCTTTTTGATTTGTAAGTTTGATAAGCATTCTTGAATGTCTAATCTTAATGTAGGTAATTTGAGGTAGCAGATGGGATTCTGAGCAATTGCTTGAGTTGAGTGGGGTGCATTTCCTCACTAGATTGGTCACAGTACCTGTTCGTGCAGGTCATTGGAAAGGAATGGTAATGGATGTCGTGACTAGTCCGTCTCTTGGTCCGCTAGTGGAACTTCTTTCTCAGACTATAGAGGCGATAATTGAGATAGCATTTACTTCAAAGAATGCCCTTATTAGGCAGAAGAGTTTTGAAGAACTCTCATCTTACCTGGACCGCATTGTTCCTCTTTTACAAGAGTTGAATAAGATGGACATAAGTGATTCAGAAACCTTGCAAAACTTTCTGCTGATTGTTTACCAGCAGACAAAGCTCGCAAAACAACTAATCAAGGATTGCAGTAAAAGAAACCGATTTTATCTTTTTAGTAAATTCCAGGTCAATTGCTAAGCACATAGGGGATATTACCAGAGAGATTACCCATGCAATGAGTTGCATTCCTCTAGCTTCTCTAGATATTTCAATGGGGACAAGGGAAGATATTGTTCAGTTGGTAAATAACATGCAGAATGCTGAGTTTAGAGGCTGCCATTGCAGAAGAAGAGATATTAGAAAAGATAGAGTCAGGAATACGTGAAAGGAATATCGATCGTTCCTATGCCAATAATTTGCTTGTCTCTATCGCAGAGGTTGTTGGAGTTTCAACTGATCGAGCAGTGTTGAAGAAGGAGCTCAAAGAATTTAAGAGTGAAATAGAAAATTTGAGGTTGAAGAAAGACAAGGCTGAAGCCATGCAGATGGATCAAATAATTGCTTTGCTAGAAAGGGCTGATGCTGCATCTTCTCTGGAGGATAGAGAAAGGAAATACTTAATGAAGCGAACATCTTTAGGCAATCTGCCATTAGAACCTCTCCAGTCCTTCTATTGCCCAATAAATAAAGAAGTAATGGTTGATCCTGTGGAAGCTCCTTCAGGACATACATTTGAGAGGAGCGCTATAGAGAAGTGGTTGTCAGAGCAAGATAGTCACTTTTGTCCAATAACCTTGACTCCACTGGACATTTCGATGTTGAGGCCTAACAAAACACTAAGGCAATCTATTGAAGAATGGAAGGACAGAAACACCATGATCACTGTTGCTTCCTCAAAATCTAGGCTGTCACAGGGAGAAGAAGAAGTGCTTCATTGCCTGGAACAGCTAAAAGATCTTTGTGAACAAAAGGAAATTCACCGGGAATGGGTGATATTGGAGAATTACATACCATGTCTTACTGAACTTCTTCATAGGAAAAATGGAGATATCAGAAAGCATGCTCTTGTCATTCTTTGTTTACTGGCAAAGGATAATGACGATGCCAAGGTACTTTTTTTACTTGTTAGAATTCAGTTACATGTTGTGTCTCTCCTGCCTGAAGTCCTATGAAGACAGTTAACTCCTGCTGTGTAAGATCATTATGTGGTACATAACAATATCTCGACTTTGGGGTTTTATGGATACATGACACAGTGATTTATAGTTTGCATTCATGCCTTGTATATAAATCTAATTTGAGAATAACTTAGGCATTTCATACCTTCCGAAGTCATTGTATGCTAGAAGGTAAGTCTCTGGTCATCCATTAAATTTTACTGAAAATAAATTCAAAAACAACAAATGTCAGAATGCTTTAAATTCACTGTTCAGCCTGGTGGCAACTAAACAAACCAAAATCAGTAAGGATGAAAACTTCGTCAAATTTGGTTTAGATTACTAGCAGCTGATAGTTTAAGCATCCTCAGTGATGTGTTAATTTTAGTTAGCCACATAAGCAATTAAATGAACTTTAGTGATTGTTAAATGACATATAAACAAGTTTAACATAAATATTTGTTACCTATCACATTGGAAGTGTTAAACTAAGCCATCAAAATTCAACTCAAGCCCAAATGGGATTTTCCCCGCAAAAGCTATTAATCAGCTATTATAAAATAAACAAAAAAGAAAATTTCAAGATAAAAATTGTCATCTCACATGTTAAAATGTTTGTAAAACTCAACAAGAATTTTTAACTTTTGGCCCAACAAATTATTTAACAAACGCACAAACACATCCATTGGAGCTGTAATTTTGACTTGTAACTAACACGTAACACTAACAAAGTGATTTTTAGCATGTCCATTTGTGCTACTTTCTGCCTAGTGCTACATTTCATTTTTAGTTGTTCCATTTTCAAATAAGGAACATAGGAGGTATATGAGTATTGGGGTAGTTGACATTGTCCTGAGATGATACTTTGCAGGAAAGAATTGCTAAAGTTGGCAATGCCATGGAATCTATTGCCAAGTCTCTCGGACGTCGCATTTGGGAAGGAAAATTAGCAGCAGAATTACTCTTGGAACTTTCAAAAAGCCAATCAGTGTGTGACTGCATTGGAAATGTCCAGGGTTGCATACTTCTTCTGGTCACTATGCTAAACAGTACTGACCGTCAAGCTGCCAGATATGCAGAAAACATTCTGGAGAACCTTTCATTCTCTGATGACAATATTATCCTCATGGCAAAGAATAATTATTTCAAATATCTCCTGCAGCGTCTTTCTTCAGGTTCAGTCCTTTGACCTTTGGAACTTGACAACTTTTCTTTATGCATTCTGGATCAATGTCCATACTCTACAGAAGAACAACATAACTTCATAGATAGCTATATTTCTTTGCATTGCATCAACCTTGACAAATTTGCCTAGAAACTTGTCAGAGATTTCAAGTAATTTACCAAGTATTAGCTTTAATGTTCTAAGAGATCATATCTAAGAATAGATATCAAAACGTAGATCACTGGTTCAGGTTCATTTGTTTAAAAAAAAAAAAAAAGAAGAAGAAGAAGAGGATGAAAGAAATCCCTTGCAGGCTTTTAACTGTTTTTTCTCAAATCTAAATTCCTCCATTGTATTAAAGTTCTATTTCAAAATTGATCATCAATGGTAAAGCAGACATTTCTGTATTAGCACCTGAGGGAATAATCATTCCATTTTTTACTTTTATGTTTCTTAATTTCAAGATTTAGTCACCCAAAGGTATGGTCTTTAAATACTATGTATTAAAACTAAATAAACCCCCCCCCCAACAACAAGGGCGCTCCCCGTCTCCCCCCCATAAAAGATTTTTTTTTTTTTTGGGGGGGGGGGGGGAGGGGACCCAAACAACCACATGCGCATACACCATGTGAAAGTTAACCAGTTATGATGTCTACATTTTGTGATTAGGGACTTAAATTCATATATTTTAGGTACAAATATTAGCTAGATAAAGCAGCA